>OMKL01045115.1:9058-25433 GCA_900302295.1 Parasudis fraserbrunneri
AGAGAGATAACATCGTACTTTATCATACTTCATCATACTACATATATTTATTCTGCATCCATACTGTTATGTCATATGTTGCAATATATAACAGACCCAGTCATTCCAGATCGTATTCATTTCAGGAATGGTACAAAGGCTTCCTGGAGATGGGGAACATTGGCAGGATGGCAGCAATTTTCCTCACCACTATAATCGTAATCCTCACCCTTATTTTCAGTAAGTGTGGAAGGGATTATAGTATGTGACGCATGTGTCAGTTTAGATACACTGAATACATTACACCTGGCACCAAGTGAGCAGCTGAGTGGGTCAATGTACCTCCTCCTTTACAGACTGCATTCATTTTGAGCAGCTCATAGTGACATTTCCATTCCCCTTAGATGTGTACGATCACGCCGGTATGATTAGAATTTTGCAAACTTGACATTTTTATGATGTGACAGTGGCCGCTGCTAGTCGCTGAAACCAAAAGAGTTATAGAATTCCAAAATAAAATTCTCAATGAATAGAATGATGAAAGAAAAAAAAAGAAAAAGAAAAAAGAAACTCACACCTGAAAGGGTTCATGTTTGCATTTCTTCTCCCCAGGGAAGCGGTGTCTGGCGGGAAGGACACCTGGACATGCTGAGACTGAGAGCGACAAAAATGAAAACATCTATGAAATAGCTCCGTGACAGACAGGCACAATGTGAATGTCTGAGGGTAAAGACTGAACCACATGTGCGACCATATGTACATAGTGTAACATTATTTTCCTTTTGCTACCATCTAGTATTATCTCTTCATTCCCTGCACTCTTTACCTCTTTGCACTATTGTGTCCTGTTTGCAGTCCACAGGAACAGTGTGTGTATATACCTGTATATAGTCTTTTTGTTGTTCTGTTTTTTGCCTTTCTTTTCCTGTGTGTAAGTACATGGAGATGGAGCTCCAAAACCGGAGTTAAATTCCTTGTATGCAAATGCTTGGCGATTAAAGTTGATTCTGATTCTGATTCTGATTATCTGAGCAGCTGGCGCTGAATGGCTCACTGCATGCCCTGTGCGGACTCCTACTGTAGTTTATACCCTATGATTAACTGCAGAGGAGAAGTCATTTGAACTCTTATCTGCTTATTGGTAAGAGTAAGAGATGGAATTACCAAAATTCCATAATATAGGAGGTCACAGTTTACTCTACACCTCATGTGGGTGAGGATCCTCAAAATAAAAAGAAAAAAAAGGCATGAGACCCCTTTCGGGTCCTGACCCATAGTTTAAGAAACCAAGGGCAGCAGAGAAATGAGAACATTAGATTTGTTGTTGACTAAGGTTCTCGTGAGGTGAGGCGAATTGAGATGGAACTGATTTCAAATAATGAGCCTCAGAACTTTTTCTTGGAAAGAAAGGGTAATCATCTACTCTGGACATCACATAAGGTGCTATACTTGTGGAGACAGTGCCACCTTGTGGATGGGAGACAGTATTGACTGCATCTTGTCAGCATGTCAGAGGAACCCTATGATAATTGCACTCACATTCATCAACTGTAAAGAACATGCATGATATAGATAGATAGATAGATAGAGAGATAGATAGATAGATAGATAGATAGATAGATAGATAGATAGATAGATAGATAGATAGATAGATAGATAGATAGATAGATAGATACTTTTTGAATCCCCTTAGGGATATGAGGGCACCACAGCAACACTGCAGGTAACAGATGTAAGATGTTAACAGATAATACATATCTAGGGAAAATGGGAATAAAAATGAGAATAAGGGAAACCTATATACAGATATAAAAAATGTAAACATGGTGAGTAGCAATGTATTCATGTGTAGATGGTGCATTTGGGCTGATTATTTACATGAAATGTGCAGGTAATAATAGACTATGTAAATGTATAAGTAAATGCTATACTGTAGCTAGAATTATATTTTTGCCTTAGAAGCATGACCAGTAAACTATCTAGGTGCGTGAAACACTTTACAGTCTCTCAGCCATTACCATACAAAATAACGGTTTTCAAAGTGGGGTCCAGGGACCACCAGGGGTCCTTGAAGGAATTCCAGGTGATCCAAAATGGGGAATAGTGTAATTTCACTGGTATTTCATTCAGTAGATGTTAGCCCAATGAGAGAACATATAAGAATTACTATTCTGATCATCAGTGGGCAAGGCTTAGTAAATGCAATTGTGTGGTCAACTAAGAAGTAAGTTGAAATAAGTTTTCAACTGTGATTTTTTGTGTGTGGCCATACTGTAAAGATACATTCTGTATTGTGGGCAGGGCATACCATAAGTGCAGCTGTGTTGTCAACATTCCCACTAAATCTCAAACATGGCAGATTAGCTGAGCTGTGAGAAGCCAGTTTGGAGCCGCCCCAGAGATCAGCACACAGGACACTTTCACTATGGATTTGTTGTGAGTTGTGGGACTATTCAAGCAGGAAAAACGACACTAAGCCACTCCAAACAAAGCAAAAAAATCACCATAATATCCAAGCTCCTCACTTTTGATATGATTTTCTTATTTTATATGATACATATTTGTATATATTCTAATGTTTAAGGGGAAAAGTTTGTATCATGTTCAGACAACCAGAGAGAAACCTAAATAAGAGGGAGACTGTGTCATCTCGGTTTTCTTCATTAAAGACACAAATAGCTGGAACACCATCCAACAAGCCAGCCAACAAGACTAACATTTATTTACTGGCTGCATGATTCAAAATGAACTAATCATGTGATAACACAGTTACTAACAGTTACTGTATTGTTAAATCACGTGCTTGCTGATTTGTTGTAGATCTTTGCTACCTGTAGCAAATCCCTTACTTTCCCTGTTAAATGAACAAAATTAAAACAGTAATGATACCTAAGTCATATTACTTCATTAATATGAATCTATAAACAAAATCAATACAATTTTTGTAAAATATATGTACAGTACATATATCTTTTTCACTCTCCAGCATGATGAACATTTGTAATAGCCTAGAATACTATTAATAATCAAAGCTTTATGTAGGATATAACTTAGTTTGTAGTATAATAGTCTGTAGGATATGTGGTAAAAGGAGAAGCTTGATGCAGGATTACTAAACATCCAGGTCAGCAGACACAGATGTTGACTCAGCAGTCTAAGAGCACAAACGAAAGTCCATGCTCCTTCTGTAACCCAGACTATCTGAAACAGGGTCAGTTACATGGGGGTCTAGATGTATGTACAAGCGATTGTAATGTAGTAGATGTGTAGACAAAGTCCTCTCTCTCAAATTTCTAACTGTGTATTTCTGTTTTGTATGTTTGATTCTTGTTCAGCTGTATGCTCTGCGCAGAACAAGCGGTTGAAAAAAGTAACACTTGTATTCTGCCGAATTCCTGGTACTTCCAAGGAAGGCTGCCAAGGTTCTCCACTCCAAGGAGTGATTTGGAAATTTACAGTAATTATCCATATTTAAATTCCAGCTCAACTCATGCCATTGCTCGGGGGTCAAAGGTCCCGTGCAAACCATAGATACAATCATAATGATCTTTACAGTCTGATACTGTATCATTTATATGTATTGCATATAAACATAAACACTGCATAGAGATGTATTGATTGATTGATTGACTGATTGATTGATTGATTGATTGACTGACTCATGATTCTAACATTATACATAAGGTATCTCAGACTAGAATAATCTCACATTTTTTGTTGATTCACAGTTCTCTCTCTTTCTAACCATCGGAGTAAACACATTTACACACACACACACACACACACACACACACACACACACACACACACACACACACACACACACACACACACACACGCGCAAAAACAAATGTAATTATTCTGTTCAAATAAGTGTTGGGAGTTAGGATAAGGCCGGTGTACTTAAATCTTTTTCTTATTGTCAACATAGCCTGTGAAAAGACCAAAACCTACAATGCATTTCCTCTGCTAACAAGCATGGTCCATCCAACACCAGATTAGCGCTCATATCCAGAAGTCATAGAACCCCATTGTTGTCAGAAAATGGTTAAAACAAGCCACAGAGCCATACTGTTTGCTTTGGTCGTCATTGCGATGAACACGGGCATTGTACTTTTTCCTGGAACTTCTTTATGAAGTGACAGTGATTGCTTTGAGTCTGCCTGAACCGGAACTACTTCCGAAGCAATCAACGTCACTTCATAAAGTAATTCCAGGAAAACGTACAATGCCCTCGTTCATTGCAAAGATAAATTATACTAACCGAAGCATACAGTCCGGCTCTGTGCCGCTGGCACTGAATTAATAGACAATAGGCTCACCATTCTTGGCCTTCACCTTACAATATTGCACTTGTCAAGTAAATGACAAATAATGAATTGCACTACTCCATATCACTGACTACACAGGACAGTGGACTCCATCGCTCTGTCAACTTCTGGCCGAGGGACGACTAACCCTCTCATTCGGCAGCCTTGTTGCTGTGGGAACAAATTACTTGTGGAACCCGGTTATAATGATCTATTTGTGCAAGGTATGTGTACCAGGCCACTTTTCTGACGCAAAACACGAAAAAGGCCCGTGTTGTGTCACCGGCGTGGGTAAGGTCTCACCTTTAAAGGTTTTGCCACATATGTGACAACAGTGGGGACGGCCCTCCTGGTGCTTGCTGGCGACGTGGCGGACGAGCGGGCCCTTCTCCGTGAAGCGCTGCTCACAGAACTCGCAGCTGAAGGGACGCTCCCCGGTGTGCGTCCGGTGGTGTTTGTCTAGACTGGCTGGCGGCGGCAGCACACAGACACAGGCGTTAAGAGCCACTGGCGTGAAAACAGCTCATGAAGCAACCCAACCGTGTACCACGACATCCCCACGAAACACAACCCCCGTACCGCGACGGGGTGATGCGGCAGAGCTCTCAAGACACAGAACACGTTAAAGGTTTTATGTCCGATTATTACAGGTCCTCACAACAGAACAATAGGATTAAGATGAAAATCTGTGAAGTGGCCCTTTAACACTGTTATAGTGTTAATGTCATAGCAATTTTCTATATATTTTTTTTTTTTAACCTTAATTTACCCAGGGTAGGTTCGCTGAGCACAGATGCTCTTTTTCAGCTACGCCCTGCTTCACACTCACACAAATACACACATTCACATGTGGAAGCTGCCCAGTACAACCACAGTCGGACACTGTTGGCCACTGAGCAGATCCAATGGAGCAGTTGGGGGTTCAGTGCCTTGCTCAAGGGCACTTCAACGTTGGTTATTGAGGGAAGGGAGAGTGTTATTCATTCATTTCCCCACCCAGATTCTTCCTGCCGATCCGGGGGGTCGAACCGGCAACCTTTCGGTCACAAACCCGCTTAGTTAGTTAGTTAGTTAGAACCTTTATTTAACCAGGCAAGTTGACTAAGAACACATTCTTATTTACAGCAACGGCCTGGGGGAGTAGTTGCAGGGGGAGGGAGGTTACCATTGATATAAGCCAATTAAGGGGGAGGGATGATTAGGTGGCCTTGATGTCAGAGATCTGACTGGGAATTTGGCCAGGAACGTCGGGGGAACTCCCTACTCTTTTACGATAGGCGCCCTTGGGTTCTTTATCGACCGAATTCAGTCGGCACCTCGGTTTAACGTCTCATTCGAAGGACGTCTCGACCTTGGGGCCCCCGTCTCACCACGGGGCCCGGGGTGCAGCTGGACCCCCCGGATGTACTCTACACACCTGATCAGAGCAAAAGCACAGTGTCGGGGGGGGGGATAATGCAGGGCACTGTGAAAGTTCCCCGAGTGATAAAAGTGTAAAACTGCACCACTGTACGGTTTTACCACATAGTCTTCACAGGAGGGAGACGTCAGAAGGCTGTTGTTACCTTGTGTCCTGAAGGTTTTCCCACAGAGGTGACACTGGTAGGGTCTTTCGCCGGTGTGCACGCGCAGGTGCATGTTCAGGTTGGTCTTCTGGGTGAAAGCGTGGCCACAGTAGCTGCACACAAACGGACGCTCGTTTCTGCAAGGTTAGAAACGCACGGTCAGTCTGGACACGTCGACCGGGTACCGATGGTAATACGTGATTAATAAATATTATTCCTTGAAACTCTTTTTATAACAAAAGCAATATGATTTTTTTTTCTTTCCAATTCAGATGCATAAGAGAGGCCTTTAACGGAATGTTTTCAAATGCCCATTTTTCCTTCATGTTGACAGAAACAACGGTTGCTATGTGCAAAACAACGGTTGCTATGTGTTGATATATGAGAAACTTTTAAAGTTGTAAAAAAAAAAAATTGGTGTTTCATTACTGAATCTTGTAATGAAGTCGCAGTGGAACAGTGATATCATGCCTCTCCAATGTTTTACCTACTCTACCACTGTCCAGAAGTTCTTTTGAAAATGGTTGCCAATGGTTACGGGCAGCCATGTTGGAAGGAAGAGAACTACACAAACACTCTGGTCAAGGCCTCCACTGAAGCGAAAAAAAAAGAGGGCGAAACGGAGGTGCTCCGATCGCTGAGAAACATCGAATCGAATCAGTGTAATAAGGACACAGCTCCGAGTCCTCCCACCTGTGAATGGCTTTGATGTGCATCTGCAGGCCGTTGCGGCTGGAGGCTCGATGGCCACACTCCTCACACACAAACGGCTTCTCGCCTCGATGCTTGGCCGCCTCGTGGACACGCAGCTCTGTGCGTGTCAAGAAGCACTTGGTGCACTGGGAACACTATGGACAAAACAGGTTCACGTGTTATATTTAAAAGAATTATTCAAATGTTTTGATCTTTCATCGTTTTAATTGTGATGTTTGATTTTTCATTTCGCGGTCGCATTTGCATGCAAGCCCAACGGTACAAAAAGCACAAAAGGAATATACAATTTACACTACCAATGAATCAAAAGCTCGATGAAAAACAATCAAATTCCAAAAAAGATGGATAAATAACTTACCGCATGTGGTTTGGGAAAGCCATGGACCTTGATCATATGAATCGTCAAATCTCTCTTGTGCATGAATTGCTCAGTGCATGATAAACACTGAAGACAGATAAAGAAACGGTGTCAATGCAGATTTAATTACAAACGCAACACATTTCTTTAGCTTGCATTTAACATAATTTGTATTGTGTTGTAGGCAGGGCTGGGGTCAATTCACTTTCAATTCAATTCAAAATATAAATAGAAACTCAATGAATGAATTTATTCATTTTGAAAAATGTCAACATAGACTGCATGTATTTTTTTGTTTTTGTTTTTTTAAAGCAAAATATCTTCCATTTTGAATCTTTGAAGGAAATCCTCCCCCTGAATGGATTGCTTCGACCCTAGCCCTGGCAGTATGTTTGGTTGGTGTCTGCTCTACCTTATTGGGCATATTCCCCGTGTGGGAGATCATGTGCAAACGCAGCGCCTGCTTCCCAGTAAATGTTGAGGTGCATGTCGAGCAAGAGAACGTCTGCAAAAGCAACATAATACATACAGAGCTCATTCAGAATCCATGAATAGCTTCTAGGATCTAATAGGCGGTGAGGATAGAATTCATTTGAATTAAATCCAAATGTAATCGAAATTGAGTACCTCAAGATGAAGAATCATGTAACTCCTAACTTTAACATTTCAGAGGAACAAGGTTTTCAAACCTAAATATCTCAAGATTGTAAGTTAGAATGTTGTGTTCATTCATGGTTAAAGACAGTAGAGGTCGAGTACTTTCTTGCGATATATCACATTCACACTCCAAGTGATATGAATTGACTTCACAACTGCAAATACATGGGCTGTCAAAAAAAATTCAAAACAGAGTTATATGCTTCTTCGGTGCAAGGGTTCAAATATAGACAAATGCAACTACTACTGCAGAAAATGTCAAAAGGGGTGAGTATTTATCTCACTCACATGCACTCTCGTACAATTTCTGGACTCGTGTTCCAGAAGATTCTCTTTCCTGAAGTACCTCTTTCCACACTTTCCGCACACAAATGGCTTCTCTCCTGTATGTCGCCTATAAAAAAAAATAAAAAAAACACAGGACAAACACTAGAGGCCAGACCGTTCTATTCACATACTGTAACTGTTGGGAGAAAAAAAGAAAGTATGCTAGGGCTGGGCGTTATGGCCAAAATATCATATCATGATATTTTTCTTAATTGTGACGGTATAACGGTATTTGACAACATATGTTTTTCAGCACAAATTACAATGTCTTTATCTTGTAATACAATTGTCATGATGCTATTTCTGTCTATTTTCTTTTACTTTTCTTTATACTGCTGCAAGGAACAATTTTTGATTAACTTAAATATGCAGTATGTATATCTTTTTAATATATACATATATATCGTGGGTGACGGTATCATAAAAATCCATACCTTTGCATGGATCCATGACGGTATACCTTGATCTACCTAACTGACACTGACTGAATAACGCCCTCTTCGTACCTATTGTGGACTTTGAGGTAGTATTTGCTGCAGAAGGTTTTGTCACAAGTGGGACACTGGACCGAGCCCTTTTTGGACCCTTCCTCCGTTGCTTCACCGTTCTCTCTCTTATCTGCTTTATTCTGGGCCTTGCGTCTTCCTCGGGTCGTGGGCACGGATGAGGCTGCGGAGCCGGTCTGAGCGACGGGCACATACTCCTCATCCGAGTCTTCGTTGAACACCTCAAATTCCCCAACGTCGTCATTGTCATCATCATCATCATCTCCTCCTTCTTCTTGAAATTCATTTACGTGACGAACCCCACCGTTGTTTATATCTAGCTCAATCTCTAGCTCAGCCGTCTGAAAATAACACAAAAACATAAAAAAATCACCATCAATATAGTCCTCCTCATCATCATCATCATCATCATCATCATTACATTTGCACTTGTTGTTACAAATGATTGCAGTGTATTGGTAAGACTTGCTGTATTATAACAGGTGGCTGATGACCAGCCTACATTACATAGTAATGGTTTTAGTTAGATTAATTCAAAAACTGTTGGTTCTTTTTGGTACTTGTTCTACCTCTGTTTCAGTGGAAGGCTGAAGGGGGCTTTGGCTCCGCTCAACAGCATCATGACTTTCTTTCTCCACAGGAATAAGCAAGGGTCTCTTATTTGCTTTCTCAGGTGGTGTGAGCTCCGTGGGGGCACTCTCCCCAACCAGACGCCTGGGGCCCTTGACTTTGCGGCCAGAGCGAGTGGTAGTGGTGGTGGTGGTGGTGGTGGTGGTGACAGTGGCTGCACCGGTATCAAAGCTGGGCTCGTCTTTTGTGACTCCAACTGATGTTTCCTCCTTCAGAGAGCCATTAGAGAGCACAGCTGGTGTGGACTTCCTCGGCCTCCCTCTTTTACGCTTGACTGGCACAGTTTCACTAGAGCTTTCCATGAACTGCTGACACAGTGCAAGTGCGTCGGGGACACGCATGCTGACCGCAGCACACTGCACCTTCTCCAGGTTGACAGCATCCAGCTTCAACTCTCCAGTGTAGACAAAGTCCAGGAGGAGCTCCAGGCCCTCGTTGGGACACTCCTGTAGGCTGACTTCCATGCGTTGTGTGGTGGGCGCATGAGACTCTTGAAACAGGTTGCTAAAGCAGGCTAGGATGTTGCGATGGGCCGGGTAGACTGCCCCACCTCCCACGTTTAACATGGCGTCACAAAACCTTCCCAGCCCCCTCTGCTGGTTTAGAGAGGACAGCACACGCTGTGCGTGGTGGTTCTCCTGTGGAAGCATCTCTCACTCCTCTGTGGACCGCTGCTACTCAGGATAGGAAGACATGATGACTTCAGTTGATTTTTCTGAAAAGTAAAAAAGAATAATCAAAAAAATCATTTGTCAGAAACAGACAAAATGTAAAAGTAGTCTCATAATCTGTGCAAGGCTTAAAGGTTGCATAAAGGTTAAAAGAGGCTTAAAACTGATGTTCAGTCACATAAAATATGAATCACTGTGACTTTGAATCACCTGAAGTGGATTCTCCTTAACTGGACATGTAGTCTGTGTAATGTGATGATACTCTACAGCAGTTATATCATACATGGGTAAAATAGCAACTGAATACATTTTGATAACTTGGGGGGGCTTGACGGGCACTGGATTGATCTTATTTGGCCAGTAATGTATGGAAGCTAAATCAAAGACACATACAGATATTTGAAACCAAACCACTGCAATTATACTTGTACCCAGTTCTAGATTTTATGAAGATATTTCTTAATTAATTATCTTAGTAATTAAAGTGAAAAGTTGAAATGCTCATGTATTAACAGCAGGGCTAACAACAGTCTAGACTGGTTGCTTCAAATTATTGCAAACCCCTAGCTACTTGCGCAGCTCGACGTTTACTACACAACCCGTATTTTTAAAGACGCTCCCTTAGCATTGTAAGCACTAGACAGCAGCATTTTAATACTCACATTTGCAGTATGATGAAAATTTAGTATTGCTGTCATTTGTTGGGTATATGCATTCTCTGCGATTATTTTGTAAATAGGTTGAAAAAGTAGCTACATGCACCTTGTTTCGAGTAGGCCCCTGCCTGCAAATTGCTAAAGGAAAAGGATGTGACGCTGTTTACGCACACGAACTCTGCGAACATTTTAGGTTGTCCTTCACTAAGCAGCTACATTGGTTAGATACATAATTCTTTTCTGCTAATAAAACATGTCCCTCCAACTGATTTATTTTTTCGTTAACGGTATTTTGACGTGCATTTAATCCAGTTAAGATCAATAGCTTGTCGGATAGTAACTACAGAAGTAACGTAACTCAATGAACGCCGTGTAAAATATGGTTGGCCAACAACTGGACGTGAACGCTTCTGTTTTTGGCTCACATGTTAGCCAACGTTAGCTAGTTTGCAAGCGCAGCCGGCAGCACAATCCTGTCGGTAACGTTAGCTTGCTCACTAGATTGGCGTTTGGGATATCAAGCCTTCTCTGTCGCTATAAGAATAGGGGGTGATCATTGGTGTTTCACGTTGTTTTTCCAATAGGGGGGTAAGTTTTCGTTAACTTGGCTAATTACACCACCATTAGATGGCTGGCTGACTAGCTAGGTTTAGCTTAGCGTTAGCTGTAATGTTAGCCAACTAGCTGTCATTGTTGACATACAGGTGATTAACATACTCCCTGACAATGCATCCTACTTCTGCTACGTTACGCTAAGTCGTTTACGTTGAATAATGAACATGCCTTTAGTAACGTTGTAAACATTATAGCCAACGTTTGCTACAGCAAGGTAATTTAACGTCAACTGTAACGTTGCACATTAGCATAGCTAACCTAGCGAACTAATGACGTTGCCCCCATCAAATAACACGATTTAACTTTACAGCTTCTGAGGGAAACCGTTGGATCTTTTAGAGAAATTAGTCTTCATCTTAGTTACCTAGACGTTATCTTGCTAGCTACCATTCTGTCTTTTGCAGAACCATGTTGTGATTAAACGTGTCTTCCTGCCCCTCTTCCTAGGGTCCCCCCCATTCTTTTTCAACAGCAGCATAGTGAAACTTTATTGCAGAATCATGAAGGTTAACAAATCCTCACAAGCCAAGGGCCATCCCAGGTCTCTCAAGTGGAAGGATGCGAGGGGCAAACGGTGCAGACCAACCATCAATTCGTCTGATCTCGACTCAAGCGCTGTCATGGCTGAGATGGCAAAACAACACAAAGCAGCTGTCAAGAAAAAGCCTCATGTCAAGAGACTGGAGAAAACGACCAAGGCCATCTCCTCCTCAAAGAAAGGCATCCCTAACCAGGCTGGATTTAAGAAATCTTTCGCTCATACCAACGGGAGTTCGGTGCTTCCGGTGGACAATGAGTCAGAAGACTCCCAGGACTGGAGTGCCTACGCCCAGTCGATTCTAGAGAATGGCGTGGAGACCTCGGACAGCGTGGAGACTGTGAGCTCGGGTAGACTGGAGGGGGAGGCCTTCCACTACTGTGCAGAGAGAGACGATCGTCAGAACCACGCGGTGCTGGTCATGCAGAGGGATCAGGTACGTGAACCAAGCACTGGGCGACAGGAAGCACCTGTTCCAGTTGTCTCGATAGCCTTACCAGCTCACACTAGCCACGTCTTCGGCCTCACAGACTTGAGATGTTGCTGTTGAGTCCGTCTGTACTTTCCGTATTCCGTGATGCAATCGGTGAGACCGATTCATCAGTGACATCTCCAGTTTGAAGAGCTATCACAATGTCGGTTTTTATTGATGTCTTAGGGCTATTCCTCAGCTATGAAAATGTATTGTTGCTAACATGTTTTATTTTTGTATTTTATGATTCAACAGTTGCTAAGTTATGTTTCTCTCTCCTACTCTTTTGCAGACACTGTGTTTCCGCGGGAAGTGCCTTTTAAGTTGCCTCTATGGCAGAGTGGAGGTGATGGGGTTTACCATCGAGGAGGGCCAGCAGTCATACCCACTCTTCTCCCCCGCGTCTCACTGCCCACTGTCCATCACGGCGTTGGGCAGCTCTGACGAGACCAGAGAGGACGGAATGGAGGCCTTATCCATCCTCTGCAAGTATCTCCCACCAGGTAAGGATTTGAGATTCAATTGGGCTCGGGAAGCCGACGTCAAGATTTCTGGGGCAAGCCTCCACATGTAGAGGCTCAGTCCTGTTGAGACTCTGAGTGTTGCTGTTAACCGGTGCATGTTGGGTTTAAAAGATGGTCGGGAAGTCTTATGTGAAACGCTCGTGGCCGTCATGGGAGAAACCTCAGCCTTTCTTTTCTTCTTCATCCCTGTCCTCATTTTTTAATGTTTTATATCACGTTTTAGCTATTTCTCTCTGCAAACAAAATAGAAGTGATCTTCTAAAGATGGCGACAGGCGTCCGTAGCAACTGTCTAACGTCCCGAGCCTGACACTTTATAGCCATACCAACTTTTGGCAACAGTTATTGGGAATTTGCCTCAGCATGCTCATGACAGAACAACAATAAAACATTTGTCAAAACACAACCCCCGCCATCCACCCCATACAATATAACAGCACATACAAAGATATAGCTAAGACTTTAGGGACCACATCCAAAATGCCCTGAGAGAAGTTTGCCCTTTGATTGAGCCATAGGCACCTGCCTACCGTACAGTGTGTGACAATTATTTGACATTTGGTGTTTAAAATGAATTGTTTCCTTTCCTCACTGGTCTTGGACCAGGATGTGTTCTTGAGACAAGAGATTTATTTATTAACGTCATGTCTTCTGTCATTGTACACCATTTCTTTGTGTCTTCTCTTCCCCAGTGTCTTGCAAGAAGCTACTGAGAAAAATAGGCTTGAACTCCTCTGTGATCTTGCTGGAGCCCATGGAGACCCCTCTGACACGGTTTCTGGCCAGCTTCCCGAACCTCAGTGAACTGTTCAGCCCCTCGATGGTGGGTTCACTTGTTTGTTTTCATGTACAGCTCTCCTCCTGTGGTTTTTGACCGTATATCGCATTAAACTCATTGATTTGGATTAAAGGTGCTGGATGTTCGACTGTTTGGAATGAGGACCGTGTAGACTTAAAGGACCATACTGGTCTAAATAAAAGTTATAGCCTGTTAATTAATCAGCACACATACATTTACCCCTGAGCATAGCTTACTTTTTTAGATTTAAAATGTTTGCTTAGTTTACCTTTATTTATATATATATATATATATATAAAGTGAACATTATGGTTATTAGTGTCACAAGTCCAACCAGCTCTACAGGTGAATCAATTAATTGAACAATTTACCAGCTCTGTTCCGAGGGCAATAACCAGAGTGCAGCTGAACTAAGTACATCGGAAAATGGGGCACTGTCAACAATGACTCGGCTGTCGGGTGTGAGTGTGGGTCGGGCCTACCTGTACGCCGACAGAACAGTTCCGGTGCTGGTTCGGCGGTCGTCGTTGCGATGAAAACCCGGGTAGCCCCTCGAGTCGGTAGCCCCTCGAGTGAGCAGATCTTCACTTCCGATGAGTGTGTCCGCCCTACTAAACCCAAACAGCCAATCCTAACAGCCCACCTGCTGACCAGCTGCCTAGAGTGGATTGGACCGTGACAACAAGCCATAGAATTATATAGAAGAAACCAACCTAAAATTATCTCCTGGTCGTGCTAACAAAGAGGTAGCTCCTTAGAAAGCATGTTTGTTTCTCTCTCTCTCTCTCTCTCTCTCTCTCTCTCTCTCTCTCTCTCTCTCTCTGTGCATGTGTGCCTCCTTGTTTATGTTCAGAAACTCACCGCTTTCTGTAGGTCCTTTCTGGTTTCAATGCGTGCGTCTATGTCTGATAAGAGGCTACCTCTTTGTTAGTGCGACCAGGAGATGGATTCAAGCTAGGTTTATGATCACCATACTCATATGGTCCTTTAATGTAATTTAATGGTTGAGTCCACAAGGTCCTCACTCTTGATGGGCCATCGGTGACGACTGATTAGACTCAACCAGTAAATTCTGTGCTTGTTCCACTTGTTTCACTTGTTTCACTTGTTTCACTTGTTCCACTTGTTTCACTTGTTCCACTTGTGCTTGTTCCACGTAATTTAACGCGGTTGAGTCTACTCAGTCCTCATTCCAAATGACCTTTAAGCCCCGATAGCTAGTGAAAACATCAGAGCTGCAACAACGTATGCGTTACATGCTGTGATTTCCACACGCCAGGCCAGGCAAGTTGAGCAGTGGAAAAGCAACGTGTGCATGCAAGACACGGAACACTATTAAAGGGATAGTTCTGATTTTTGGACATTAAGTAGTATGAAATACTTGCTGGTAGTGTAGTTGATGCAGTGCCATTGGCTTACTCACGGAGTCCCGTGGTCAGAGTTCTGGCCCTGTTCCGAGCGGCCCCAGAGGCTTCAGACAGACAGCAAATGGGGTCGCGAGACAAAAAAGTGTTAATCCACACCAAAATGTGCAAGCAAACGTTCTAACTACCCACAGTAGAAAACAGCGTGCGATATTGTAATTCCACAAGTAAATCTAGGTATGGGCAATGCTAAGTTTGGGAGACAGAGGTAGTATCCAGATATTAACAAAAGCTTTTCTTCTTCTCTTAACTTGCAGAATGAACTTATGTCTGCTGTGCTGGACACTCCACTCAACGGTCTAGGTATGGTTCCACTGGTCAGCAAGGTCCCAGGCCTGACCAAGTCACAGAGCTACAAGGACGCCCTCAACACAGTGATCAATGCCTGCAGAGGTACGCACGCACGCACACACACACACACTGGGGTGGGTGATCATAGTCAGCCACAGAAAAGACTACATGGCATGCAACACAAGAGACTTTGTTAATGTAATCCATGTCAGTTTGGGAAATCGGTTTGTTGTAGGGCACTTGATTGAAAATGTATGTAATCGCCAGAGGTGTACCCTAATGCTGTCTTGTTTTACACAATTTGTAAGTCGCTTTGGATGAAAGCGTCAGCTAAATGACTAAATGTAAAATCTCAAATCCTAAGGGCAGATTCTGCAGGTGGGCATGGCTGTGTTGTTTTTTCCTATTTGAAATGCGTTATGAAAAGTCATTTATATATTTGACTATTGGGCAACTGAGAATCACACCACTCCGGACACCCGGCGGGAGCTTAACCAGATGCAGGCTATTCTCGGTCCTGGCCCCACGGTGGTGGAATGAGCTTCCCACTGCAGTCAGGACAGCTGAAACCCGCTCAATCTTCCGTCGCAGACTAAAAACCCACCTATTCAAACAGTACCTCACATAACGTCTTGATACTTAACCCCCCCCAAAAAAATTCAAAAAAATAAATCATATATGTATGTACTAACCCCTTCCTCCCCTCACAGGTTTGTACATAGCTATGCACTTAAGCTATGCACTTAAGCTATGCACTTGAGTTATGCACTAGATTATGGCACTATGATGCGGGTAATACCACCGTTTGTTTACTCTTGAGTTGATCCTATCGCTAGTTTCTGATGTGCACACACTTGTAAGTCGCTTTGGATAAAAGCGTCTGCTAAATGACTAAACTGTAACTGTATTGTCTTGTCTTCTACCCACAGGAGACATGGATGGTTATGCGGTGATACTTGTATGTGGAACTAAGAACGTGGGGAAGTCCACATTCATCCGTATCCTCATCAATACCTTACTGAATCAGTAAGTTCTCCCGAGGACTACAAAGCATTAAGTATGGTGTGCTTAGGAGTGTTTTGGTAATGGCACGGCGTAGTGCTCCAATGCTCATAGCAGTATGCTAATTTTGTGTGTGTGTGTTTGCAGTACTACCGGCATAGATTACTTGGAAGGCGACCTGGGTCAAACAGAATTCACCCCTTCCGGTTGTCTCTCCTTGTCCACTGTCAGAGAGCCTCTTCTGGGTATGTTATGGTTTCACAAACCGCTACATTTCTTGTTGACGGTTTCAGCGGAATGTTTGATGTGTTCCTGCTATAGGGAAGAAGAGATAAGAC
>OMKL01045120.1:7793-28001 GCA_900302295.1 Parasudis fraserbrunneri
TGGACAGGCCAGCACACTGCTGTACACTTAGCATACGGCCCTTATACCCACTATGACAGTAGAAGAAACACACACACAAACACACGCGCACACACACACACACACACACACACACACACACACACACACCTGACTCTGCGATACTCTGGACCGCACTACAAAACTAGAGAAAAGGTCAAAGGTTAATCATACTGAAGACTTTCTCTGAGACCACCCACCCTGTTCTTTGTCTTATATTCAAATACATGATAAAAAATTCCAGCACCACTGTGGTGAACAAACCATGTACATCATTGTCTAACATACAATGCAAAATAAAATTAAAATAAAATAACATAAAACTTGGCTTTGAGAATCGAGACTTAAAGATAAAAATTGATTCCCAAATTCCAAAAACAGACTTTTTTCAGTTTTTAGATATGGTTTCGACTTTCTCATGACCATAGAATTATTCATAGTATTCTCATGACATGTTTGCCATACAATATGGCGCAATGCCACATCACCTGTTATTTGATTACAGTCACCTGTTGTTTGCGAGATCGAATACTATGTATAGATCGTTAGCTTGCTAAACCCTACAGATTGCCAAGATTGGCCAAGCAGAAAGACTCACAATATACAAACTTTGTGACACGAAGGCTAATAATGGCAATCTAGAATCTAATCAATCAAATTGCCTCGATAATCGTGATGAATCAAGAATCAATTTTAAATCGAATCATGATCCCAAAAATGTTTATCTAATCAAATCTTGAGATTCCTAAAGGTGTAAACATGTAGGCCTATCAAAAAATGTGGGCTAAAATGGATCATAAAAGTGAACAAATAGGATGATGGTGAAAATGGTTTAAACTGTGCATCATCATATTCTGAGATATATATATATATGTAGTACATTTAAGTCTAATAGACCCTTTTACTGTTTGTAAACAATGATGACATTTTGGGATGCATGTGCAATTTGGTTTCATATGCCTCCAGGGACAGTCTCCGGATGACACCATGCAACATGCTGTCATCAAGAATGTGCCTGGAGTCTCTCCCCAAAATACATGTACACATGGTTTGGTTTCAGAAGCAGAGTTTCGCCTACAAGATGACGTTGACAAAAAAAGTCTCAGTGCAGTGCACAATGTAATGGCCACCGACGACATGGAGAAGACATCACAGAGAGCAGCAGTGAGGGGCATGAACACTGCAGAGTGGTTGCTAGGATGCAAATATGGCCCTCATCAATGCATCAGTGGATGCTCTTACAACACAAGGGTCTTAACAAATTGGCCTATTGCTTTCATCATCAGATGTCAAAGAGGACACACGGGCTGCCTGAATAGCCCATGAAAATCATGAATTAATTGGGCCACTTTCATTAAAAAAAAAGACAAAGAAATACCTTGCGTTGACTGGCAAAAGTTAATGTGTCCAAGTTTAGCTGTGTGATGTAGCTGCATGTTGTTAGATTATGTGTGGGTGTCTACAGTAAACATCCTGTTCTTCATACTGCGTACAGCCTGGTTCCACATTAAGCACACATAAAAAGGAGCTCTGGGGTACCTGAATTTGGGTGAAGATCTGGGCTTTCTGGCATTCCTCCAGGCTGGGGGCGAAGCTAGCCATGACGTGCTCTTCTGTACCAATCATCTGCACTATCTCCTGATCACTCTCTACACCCATGCCCTGTTGATATGGGATGACAGGAGGACATTAGGTTTGAATAAAAAGAGTAGCAGTGGTGCAAGGTAACAAGATATAGGAGAAAGTATGTGTGGATAGATTAGGAATGTAGACTAACAGATTCATTGCTGTTTCTGTGATCAAGTGATCTGGCAAAGAAGGAACATGTTTTCAGTGTTCATAATGGAGAGTGTAGCTGGAAATGGTTGGGATACCAACAACGGAGGAACATGATGGAAACATGACTGAGCACACGGGGAGGGAAAGGTGAACTGGGAGTCATACGGTTGTCTGACATTTGCTTATGGAAATGTGGAGCTGTGGGAACTGATCTGACTGTCCTACACTGTCTCTGGGGCTGTGTTGGCAGCTCTGTGGAGCTCAGGGAGAGCTGAGACCAACACACCCAGGATGCACAAGTGCACAGCAAACAAACCAGGCATGCAAACATGTCCCATGGGTAATGAGTTCAGCAAAAGACACTACACTCATAGTTGACATGTTTGGAGAGAACTATCCAAGGAGGAACAGAAGCTGATGATGCCAGCTGGGCAACTTTGACATTCTCCATGAGCGTAATGGATGAAACATGAAATGTAGACGATTGAACAACTGTTGGAACTACTTAAATCCCACAAGATATAACTTGATTATCCCAGGGCTTGGAACCATATCTCTGGCTGAATGCATGCCTTGATTCTGTATGTAATTGCTGAATATAGACACTCAAGGTTGAATCGAACAAAGAAAATATAAAAACATTAAAAAGTCCAAAACTTAAAAATAGAAAAAAAAGTAGTTATTTTACACATGGAAAAAGGGAACCTTACTGCATGGACATAATGTTCTATTATCTAGTAATCCCGTAGTGCCCCCTACTGGATGCATGGTGTCCATGCAGTGTCCTTTGATTATGTCTGTGTATTCACACCATGGACAACATGTTTACCTTGAATATAATGGCAATGGGGGCGTCTTCTGACAGTGTGTTGTGTCTCAGGTAGAATCGGCCCTGCTTGACAATCATATTAGTCCTACTCTTCTTCTCGTGGGTGGAGCTAGAATAGGACAGTATCACAGCAAGTGGAGATGATAGTTATACGCACATCAACATGCTAAGTGCATATCGGTAGAGAAAAGAATAGAGCCTGTATGCTAAAAACTCCATGTGTAACACCTTTATGTGTCAATACGAATAAAGGTTTGATAAAGGTGTACGCAAGGAGTTTGTAGTGTGCAGGGTCTCTACAGTATTGCAGTAAGACCACAGAGCAGAAGACATTCAAGGTCACAAAATGCAGTTTCACAAAAACAAAACAAAAAATGGAAAACTTAGAAAGTAGGGATAGGAATTTCAAGTAATTTTGTCATCGAGTACTCCAATGCATCAAAAGTGAGTACTTGAAAAATAAATCATATTGACAGTGGAACCACGTAGATTTGATTGTAACTACAAGATTGAGAGGAGAGATTTCCCTTACCTTAAGTGTGATTTCTTTTAAATTTATTCCCAGTTCAGTCTCTGACAATATGCGAATTTCTGTATTTCACTAGTCGAGTAGTTGGTAATAAAGTACTCAAGTACTGATTACTTGTGCCTATCCCTATTAGAAAGAGTCATTCATACTCAAAAAGAATCAGTCACATTACTACTGTGAGGAAAAAAATCTGTCTTCCTTCATGAAAATTTCAATGTCAATCATTGGATTCAACTAATTAGTTATGACAGATCCTGGGGCAGTACCTGGTGACAGAGGCTCCAACTGCACCCTTTCTGTCCTGTTCTACAATGATGCGATTCTTGGACAGCTGTTCTTGGATCAGAATGACCTTCTCCTGTCCCTTTACGATGAAATAGCCCCCTGTGAATAAAGATGGAAAAGTAACACACTATCATAACAGTATTAGGGATCGCAACCCAGTATCTAATATCCTCCATGTTATTGTGTTATTACTGTCATTCTGTATGAAGTTTGTTTTCCCACGTGGATAATAGTATGTGTTCTTAGGTCATCAAATGTTGATTATATTGTTAAAAAACAAAAACAAAACACTTGCACACTCCTCTCCAGTTTGTGACATTAATTTGACCTCTTGACACTTCAGCACACTGCTTTCCACAACTCCTTTTCCCAGAGGAAAGCATTGTGCTGAAAGTGGTGGTAAAATTTATGTCACAAACGAAAGAGAACAGTGTACAACAACCCCGCCCTCCCCTTTTACAATTGATGTGCCCTAACAGTCAGCATGTCACTGACGCTGTGTTCAATGTGGATCACTCTGGGCAGCAACCTTCGGACAGTAATGATGTTTCTCTACCGTATGATCACCCTGCGTGATTACTCGTTGGTCGTCATTGACGCCATCTCTATTGACGCTATTATGCCCTGTTGTCTTTGCTTACCTATTATACCTTTCTATGATTTTCCCTATATTTTTTATCATCACTATTATTTTTATTGTTACTACCTTTTTTTTCTTTCTTTGTTACCCATTTCAATAGCGATTGCACGTCTGGCATTCTGGTTGGGGGGATCTCCCATCGAATTGCCCATCTAAGGTTTCTTCCCTTTTTTCCTACTAATGTTTTTTGTGGGAGTTTTTCCTTATCTTCTTTGGGAGTTTAGCCAGGGGGTGTTGTACCTGTACCCATTGAGACATGTATTGTGATTTTGGCCTATACAAATAAATTTGACTTGACTTGACTTGACTGGGTGTGCACACATCATTATATATTTAAGCTAACAGGTGTCGTTTCTATACCTGGATCCAGAGGGCATTCGTTGAGTTTAGAGAACTCCATGGGTGTCTTCCCTGTGAGGACACAGTTTGAGCTGCGTAGCATGATGGGCATCCTGGGTAAAATCACAGTTAAAAACATTATCGAAACACAACAAAATGTGTGAGAGGGTTACTGTATGTTACAAAACCAGGATTTTAAAGTATTCTGTTGTGGTTACTGACAACAACAAAAGAGTTAAATGGCAGCTAGCAATAAAATCACAATAATCGATAATTATTACACTACTAGAATCTGAATAAATCTGTAGAGCACATTTAAGACAAGAAAGAACGAGTGTGATACCTTCCGATGGGCAGAGCATTGCGGATGATTCTCTGACTGCCTCGTGTGTACTCTATATCCACTGTGATGGATGCTGAGTACGTCATGTCTCTGAGACGGCACTGGCGAAAACAAAAGGAACATCTGATTAACTGTATCTCATGAGCTGTAGCCCACTTATTAAAAAGGTGCACTCCGTAAGATTTTTGATCATTTGGAATGAGTGCCATGTAGACACAACCATGTGCAATTATGTTGAATAAGCACAGAATGTAATGGTTGAGGTCACTTTTACGACCCGTATAGCAGGTTCTGTACTCATGTACAGTATGTGGGAGTACAGTGGGAGGAGTATGAATTTAAGACTAGGTCCTTAAAATGTATGCAAATGAATGCGTCAAAACACTGGTGGTGACTATGGCCAGTACCAGCATTTTTGACAAGCAAGTGCTATGTCATTCTTGCCTTGATATGATTTCACTGTTAGGCAACCTTTTCCACTATGGTTCCATCAAATCATACCATCAAAGTGTATTTTTCTCACCCTGGTCAAAGAAGGGGACACCTTATGTGGACAAGGCATTATTCCAAGACAGCTAACAAAAAGAGCTACCAAATATGGAAAAGAGATGATGACCAATTAACTAAGGTACTCACTCCTATCAAGGCAAGAATGACACAGATTGTCCTTTAATGTTATGGACAACAAACCAAAGTCACCTCATGAGGAGAAACAGGCCTGGTTACATTGAAGCTCTCTTCAACATCCGGCATGCCAACATAGATATTGAGGTATCTGGAAACAGGGGGTTGTCATTATCATGAATCAACACACACACTGACAAGAATAATAGAGAAAAACAAAAAGTTCTGAGTCTCTAGTGTAGCTGTGAGTTACTGCTCTGTGATAAAGTAGTCAACTACTGGTCTGTGATTAAGGAGTCAATATAAAGTTTGTGTGTAAAAGGTTCTGTGAGTCTCTAGTGTAGCTGTGAGTTACTGTTGTGTGATAAAGGAGTCAACATAAAGTTTGTGTATAAAAAGTTATCTGAGTATTGTGTAGTTGTGGGTTACTGTTGTGTGATAAAGGAGTCAATATAAAGTTTGTGTGTAAAAGGTTCTGTGAGTCTCTAGTGTAGCTGTGAGTTACTGTTATGTGATAAAGGAGTCAACATAAAGTTTGTGTATAAAAAGTTCTCCGAGTCTATTGTGTAGTCGTGGGTTACTGTTGTGTGATAAAGGAGGTTCACTGACTTACTTGAGGTACCACATTGGATCAGCATCACTTGTGATCTTTTCATTTGCCTTCATGATCTTCTTTATCTATGGACAATAACAGTCATATTTACATGCAGATACAGTTGAATCAGCTTTGACTGACACACATGATAAAATCACATTTTACCTCCACATTGATGAAATAGTTGAAGGAGTCGATGTGCTGTTTCACCAGTCCTTTCACCTGGAGACAGAAATATTTTTAAGTGTCAGAATTAGCAGAGAAACAGAAGCATTGTGTAATCTGTAATGATATGATAACAAATAGCTGGAATTGATATAAGGAATTGTAAATTAATTAATGGCACTTTGGTTTACCTTCAAAAAAGCTGGCAACAGTTTCCATTTTTCCTGTCAATAAAGTGTGGATATTTACAATTAAGGAATATAACTGTAACTTTGTCTTTTATTTTGTTCATTTACTGTAACAGTAAGATCTGCCTTAGAAAGGAATACCTCCCATTTCAATAATTCAAGTCATTCCTCCACATGTGTTAATATTCCCAGGAGCACCACTTTCTCCTAAAGCTAGAAATCAGAGAGAACCCTCAAATTTGTGATCTGGATGTCAAATTCTATGAATGGGGCTCTGACTTTGTGAAATGAAATGTTTGCAGCTCTTATATTTAAATTAGGTTTACATTCTGGTTCAGATCTGTTTACAGTACTAGAATATACACCGTTTGGGTGTGAGAACTCATCTTAACATATTATGGCTCCACAAAGTCTTGATCCAGGTGGCATCATAAATTCGAAGGACCACTCTCTGATTTCTAGCTATTCGAGAGGAATAGTGAATGTTATCAAATGTTGACTAAGCCACAGGAATAAAATAAATTCTTAAAGTGGATGGCATTCCTCTAACTCAAGCTCTGTATTTTTAAGTTAATGTCAACCCCTGGGACAAAATCAAAACATGTGGAAATGTGAACTAAAGGTAAATATAATTTTACATTGTACTGTACTGTAGTTTATGGTATTGTTTGACGTTTTACCCATTAATCCATTACAGCAATACAGCCTATGTCAACACCACTTGGCCCACCACACGAGTGTGCTTTACCTCAACTGTGTTGACAGGAGCCGCGAGCTGTTGGGGACTCATGTCTCCAAACTCCTCTGCAAGTAGCGTTATGTCCATGGCTATTTGCTATTCAAGTTCAAAGACTAAGAACCATGGACACATTGGCACTGTTTATCTTGCAATCGGAAGCAACTACAGCATGCGAACTGACTGGTGTCACAATATATAGATTCCGTGTTACAACAAACTTCGGGTGAGTTGAGTTCCGCATAGTGAAAAGATTACGTGACACTCATTTCAACGTGTAATATAATTATCTGCTGCAGAAAAGAGAATAGGTAAGGAGCAAAAGTTAAAATGTAGCTTTTGTGTGTCCATTCTGTGGCCACCGCGCGCAGTCTGAGCCAGATGAGGCAGAACCCGTTGTAGGCTACACAGAAAACTTTATTTTATTGCAAGAAAATATGAACAATGCCAGAGTGTGCTACAATTAAGGGGAAATCATGTAACATGGTGAAAGGCAATTTACACAATATAGAAGTAAAAAAAAAAAACAAACAAAAAAAAGGCACTCATTTCGCACTCTCCTCTTTGGACATCTATCCATATACATATTCCCATGTTCCATATTTTCCACTTTATAGATCCCCTCCACTCAAAAACGTGTTTTTCGTATGGTCAACTCCTATTGGAGGAATGACTTTTGACTATACAGATTGTTATTTGTGCAGAACTTGTCACCAGGGTGCCTTTTTCACATTCTTCCCCTGGAGAGGGAGAGCCACTCTATTCCCAGAAATCTGAGTTGCATGTGTGATGTTGCAAATAGGTTGAACCGACAGTATAACGGTCGAATATGTGGCAACTTGAGACCTTTAGCTTCAGCATACACAGAAAGCTGAGTAGGTATTGACAGGTCTTAAAAGAATATAACCTGCCGACTTGGAATTGGTAAATAGCAATCGGTTCTTGTTGCCAATTTGCATATTCATATATCCTTGCATTCTCAATGAGGGTAAAGGTGTAGATTATTGAACAATTTGGTGGGAAAAACATTAAAGTGTTATTCAATAAAGACATTTTTAAGGGTTTAAAATACATCTGGAGGGGATCTTTAACAAAAATAGTTGATTTCACCATGATTTCAATAATTAAGCAGTCTGACTTAATGCAGTCATATGATTTTGAATAGTATTCATCTGCTGACCACAAAACCATCTGGTTTTCATTTAAACTCATGATCAAGGTATGATGACCTATATAAATGTGCGTATTAAAGGACTATACCAGCCTTTTTGACATGTGGGTGCCAAGTGATTCTTGCCTTGATACAAAAAATCAAGGCGCCCTTCTTTTTTCATAATCTTTTACCATTATTGAAAAATTCTGACAATGTGTCTTAAACACCACATAAACCCATGAAAGTCACCACATCTGACTAAGATGCCATGCTGACATCTAAGGTGCATTTATTTTCCTGAAAAGTTTTAGTTTTCCCCCTAAAAAGTTGCTATTGTGCCTTAATACGGTGTCTAAAAAGGAAGAAGAGGAATTCTTCCTTAGATATTGCATTACGGTATATCACAATGGCAAAACCTTTCAAAAAACACATGTTAGTATGGCATTTTAGTCAAATGTGCTGACTTTCTTCAGTTAATGTGGTGTTTAAGACATTTTCAGATACACTGGAAGCAAAGAGCAGTGGCGAATCGGCAGAAAATGACCATTATTCAGTAACGGTTAAAGATTGTGAAAAAAGGCCACCTTGATTTTCGTATCAAGTCAAGAATGACTTGGAACCAATATGTCAAAAAGATGGTCCTTTAAGACGACGGTCACCCTTGGCTTGTGGGTAGCGTTCCCGTTGTCACGGCAACAGGTTTGAAGCCAGCATGGCATCCCACTTGTCCCCTGTGTACAAATGCGGCATGGTCAATGCACCCACTGGTGAGGGCAGGTGGAGGAGAGAAGAAGCATTCATAGGGTTAAGAGGTGTGTTTTGACTCTATGAATGAAATTTCCATTTGTAAGTAGCCATTCTTATAAATTGTATTGTAGGCCTATAACACTCTTGACCACAGTGAGACAAAGAACACCATGGCTTTATTAAAACCAAATGACAGATTGAACACAATTGTATGGAAAACAAGACTGTATCAGATTTACAAAAACATTAGTTTGAATAAAAAACATGCATGTAACTGTTTTTGTACCTTTTATTGCATATTCCTCTGCAGCATATTGTTTAATATGACTTACTTAAAAATAATAAAAACTAGTGCCTAACACATATCCTGAACGTTTATAACATTTTCCAATTATCTATATATTTTTTCTCCATATTTCTTAGTTTGTGCAGTATCAATAGAATCATACTCATTAATGCTTCCTTGTGGTTCTGTATACTCTGGTAGTGCATATATTAGGGGTTAAAGGGATAGTTCTGATTTTTGGAACCCTAGCCCTATTTCTTACTTACCAAGAATCCTTTCTAAGCACAATTCATGTTGTTCCTCATACTAGCTCCAGCTAGTTAGCCACAAACCAATGCAAAGTCAATGGGATCATTAAGCTCCTCTCTGTACAAGCTGACTGAAGCTTACTGAAACTTACTCCAAAGTGGACACAAAGTGGATTTCAGTGAGCTTCAGTCAGCTTGTACAGACAGGAGCTTGACCCACCTCTGGAACCACATCGATCTCTACTGGCCTTGGGTCGAACCCCACCAGAACCTTCTCTCCTGTATCTCCCCTACTCTGTCTCCCTCTCACCCTTCCTCCTGTTTGAATAAAATAAAAATAAAAATAAAAAAAATACCAAGGGACCGAGGGTAAAAACTGTAGGCAGTGGCACATTACCTCGACGCCCCCTCTCCTACATGTTAGTGTGAATGATGAGCCAGATGCCTGCTGTTACTGCTGAGCAGCTTTGGATAGGCTGTCCCGAGGGAGCGTCCATGTCTGATGACCACCAGCTCCACCTGACACTGGTCGATGTTCACCAGCACGGCTGTGCTCCTCTCCGTGTTCATGAGGAAGACGATGGTGAAGAGGGCCATCTCAAACTCGGGGCTGGCCCCGACGAAGGCACTGCCAACAGGCTTCACTAGACCGTGCCAGCTGAACTGGAGATTGAGGACATGGTCATCCTGATCTGGCTGTGGATGTAAACAAAGCAATCAATACCTTATCAAGGAAAAAATAAGATTAGCAGAATTCTGGTTAGTGACAACAGGAATAGCAATGCCACCAGTTTAAGTATATATTGTTTTCGATCTTGTGTATTGTACTGTATTCAAAAGATAGACTAGTGCCATTACAGAATTAAGAAAAAAGACTATGAAGCCGATATAATTGAAGTCTACATAATAGATTCTAGATATTCTTACAATATCATGCTCCCTGGCCTTGTATCCTTTGTAGTCCAAGTTCCTGCTCTTTTCCTGCAGGTAAAACTGGACCCAATTGTGGAAACCAACAATCTCTCTTCCAGACTTAGTCTCTCCAACAAAGACATGCTCAAATCCACTGGAGTCCACACTGTTGAATACACTAGTTTAGAATCCACAAATCTCACAACTAAAATAAACCCTGATCCCAATACATTAAAACAAATCTTAATTGTAATGAATTAATTGCTTTCTTTTGTTTATTTCTTTCTTTGTTGCTGTTGCATATTCAGTCAATTCTGAATCTGAACAAACAAACAAACAAACAAACAAACAAACAAACAAACAAAAAAAGAGTACATGCACTGTTGTGCATGTATAAGGGCCCGGCTACATTGATCCGTTGTGTCTGTCCATCTACGTCTGTTTTTAATTATTTTTCAATGAGGAGTATCCGTTTGTTGGACAGGGCTGACGATGTGCCCGTCTCCGCCAGATTTGTGTCTTGAAAAGTCTGGAGCGGATTAACTTTTGGAACTGATGGATACGTCACCATCCGTTAGCAAAGCTGTTTCTGCAAACGCACGTTTACGTTAGGTTCTAATTTAAAAACAAACCAACGGACAGCAGCACTTTAAATCTGTTTCATCTCTGTTTTTCGATGGATCAATGTAGCCAGGCCCTCAGGCAGTGTACTTCAGTTAACTACTTTATTTTAATCAGCCTTCATCCTGTGGCAAGACTAAATTGACAACATTTACTGAGGCCTTCTAATGCTGATGTAAAAAGTCTTGGTATCTTACCCTCCGTTTCTATCCCTGTGGTAGAGGTGGAACCAGATCAGGTACAGCTGACTCCTAAATTGCCTCAGGTTAGAGCTGGACTGGCCCTTGCTAACCAGGTACCTATGAGTGCGCTGTGAGGAAATTACAAATACAACATATGGTACATGTTATAACTCAAACAAGATTCAACTGAGACGATCGGATCCCATGTTACATAATTAATCAAATGAAAGGAGAAGATAGACTGTGTGATGCAAGATATAGGAGGATAAACTATAGGAACAATAGGTCAATCCAACAACAGACCTAGGCCCCAAAAAATAGAGTTTCAAATAAATAAATAAATATCAGTGCTGATATTACATTATACACTGTAATTCCACAGCAACTTTCCATACCTCTGACTACAAGGGTAATACCAGTATATGAATTTCAGGAATCTCAAAACCTTTTACATATATGTATACACACACACACACACACACACACACACACACACACACACACACACACACACACACATATATATATGTATATATATTTCAAATATCCCTCAAGAAACAAGTAATACAAATATCTTGGTATGAGAGAAAAACAAAACATTTACATCACAACCTAAGCAAAAAAAATCAACATTTTAGTTACAATACTTGCAAAGAATTTTCAACCACCTCTAAAAGTAAATTCTTCCTCGGGTGTGTAGTCATATAGTTTGAAAAAGTAGTTTTGTGGAATATAATATTCAATATCAAATACTGATTGGCAAATAGTATTCACAATTCAAAAATATCTTAGCTATGTTCACCCTAGGTCTGTCACACAAGTATGCCTTTCCATTCAGTCAGACGTACACGTGTTCAATAATTCTCTGAGGGAAAACCAAAGCCAAGAAAACATTCCAAGCCTCCACACAGATGTTTTAGATGTACCATAGTGTTTTTCTCCGAACATCATGGACTGATAGTGAAACAGGAAAAGAGACAATTCTCTGTGGATTTCAGCTTTACAGACCACAAGGAAAATAAACCAAACCAAACCAATCCAAAACAATTTGAAGCTAAAAATCAGCTGGCCACTAAGTAATACACAGTTCAACCTGTTAGAAACCCCAGGCATACAAACTGACCTCTAAATGTGATATTGTTGAGACTTTGCTGGTCCCCGGCTGTTTACATAACGCTAGCTAGCATTACATACTTAATCAGCTGGGGAAAAGCAAAGTTAGATGTGAATTAGGTTGCATTCAGTGCCTGGCTTATTGGAATGTTTCATATTTTATTATTGTATGTTTCATATTTGATAAAGTATGACCAATGTTTAAATTTATTTCACTCATCCAACTAAAAAGATGTTCAGATTAGTGGGGTTCTAAATGGCTGAAATAGGAAGGTTTCCATATGGTTGAGTGTCACAGTAATGTCACATCACAGAACCAGTTGCTAATATATATAAGATTCATAGGGCTATACAATATATTTTGTAGCATTGTGGTGGAGAATTTCAGTTTTTCCACCTAATATATAGCTAGTTCATGTATTAGACGTGCTGTCACTATTCTATATTTTCTATAAAAATACTGACATTAATCATTGCAAGTGGAGTTAAGATTTGCTGGTACCTTTTCACATAGGTTGAATCAAGACAAAGAAGCGCCTTTATTAGAATACAGCAAAGGGCAAACTTAATGATAAACAAGGATGGTGAGTGCTTTCTCTGCCTTATCGGTCATAATAGTTGTACTGTGCTGTCAGCCCTCTCAGACCAGAAACAAAGCTATACCAAGTCATAACAGGCCCGTGAAGCCTGGGAACTGTAGTCACTTAGTTCTATATTGGAATGTGTTGTTTAGAAACTCAGTAAGTGATGTTAAGACTGCCCTATGGAGACATTGGGAATTGGCAGACGCTCCTTCCTGTTTTCCTAATTTGGGCAGTGTGACGCTTATGGACGGAAGGCAAAGTCATATTGTCCAATCAGAAAGCGAGAGGGGTAGGAAGCAAATACAGTTTATAAGACGTGTTTGAAACATTTTCATGTTTTTGGTAGCTGCCATGATTTGCTCTTGAGACCAAATGACTGTCCATCATGATTTTATACAATAAATACCTGTAAAATGTATATTTCCTTGTTGAACTGAGTTTGTGCATGGAGCGTTGTTGTCTTAATCGAACTGTTTAGAAACTTGAGTGGAATCTTTCCATGACAGCATGTCCAATTTACCTTCATGACCTCTGTCTCCAAGATAGCATCCAGGAAGAGGTTGTTCTCTCTCAGCTCCTCAGCAGTGACTTGCTCTGCTATGCCTGTGGACCTCTCATAGTTGTCCAAAAGCTTCATGAAACCTGCAGCGGAAAATTACAGGAACAGGGGAACAGTTATTTCATTCTATTGGTGGATAACTCAAAAAATAATTTTGGGATCATTAAAACATATTTAGTGGTTATATAATTAGAATTTCATCTACAGACTCAGCCTCTTACAAAGACACTTACGGGAGAAAGTGTTTATGGTTGCCAGTTTGTTCTCGTTGACATTAGAAAAAAGAGGCTGGGAGGCATGGTCTCTTACAGTGTGGCTGCCTTGGTTGACAAAGTCAGCTTTGCCCTGGACAATAAAAAACACCATTAACTTGCTTTTTTTCCTTTTTTTTTTTTTTTTTTTTTTTAAACACAACAAAAATATGACCATAAAGCAATGTACCACACCTGAATGGAGATGGTGTAGTCTATCCCAGGTTTCATGCGGTTAACATCCAGCCTCCAAAGTTCATTAAAGATATTAGACAGCTCCTGGTTCACAGTTTGTCTTACAAAATAAAAGGGATGCGGTAACAGTTAACAAAAGTTGACAAAAAGCAAGAGGTACATACATTTATATACTGTAATTCCACAGCAACTTTCCATACCTTGATGCATCCAGTTCAGTGAAACACACTGCAAGCAGAAGGGCAAGGAATCCACAGGAGAACCTGCAACACACAATTATGTGACATAAGCAAACGCCTGATAAGTCAGTCAGTTATTGCTCCACTGGTGCCTAACAGAAAAACTTTTTAAAGAAAAATCGTCAGGTTTGCATTTCCAGAGTAAATCAAGTTCTTCAAAGGGGGAGCTCCCAGAGAGGCTGTACTAAAAAGCTAACACACAACAATGACACACACACACACACACATACTCATACACACACACACACACGCACACACACACACACACACCACCACCATCACCACCATCACCACCCCTGAGGAAGACTGTTGAAACCTTGGGTATATGGTGGGGAGACTAATGTCGCAATGTTGGGTGTTACTGTTTTGTGCTGGCTTGTCAGTAAACATGGACAACTGAGCATCATTACTGCTTCCACTTTGGGACTTTCAGGATGCAGATGTTTTACTTTGGCTGTAAATGAATCAAGTTTCAGTGTGGTCTGACATGCTGGGTGATAAAGTGTGTGAAGGAGAGAATGGCTTCTTCTCTGCATTGTCGAGAATAGATGCACGTTGAGATGACTGCGCAGTGTACATAAGGGCATGCTCATACCTGCCACTTAGAAGGTGTGTGCAACTGTGTTCAACAACTCTTGCTTCGATAGAATTTGCATAAGTACAGTGTTACTGACATAACATCCATCATTGGTTTTCATAACATTAACTCCAATGAGATTCCCTTGCCCACCTTATAGAGCTATAGCATCCCTATGTTTATTAACTGATTAAGAAGAAGTAAGCTATTGAATAATAGCAACAATAAAAAGAAAAAACATCAGCAACAGCCAGATATTTTTGTCTGAAAAAAATGATAAACAGATTTTCAGAAAGAACTGATAAAGAATTGATTGGGGCCCAACACAACTACAGTAACATTATCTGCCCTCAGGCCTACCAGGGCAAACATTGTGGACAATAACAAAAATTCAGCAATGTAGTTTAGCTATAATGAAACAAGTAAACAGATAAAAAAATAACTCATTACCTTGCAGCCATAGTGACTCTTGCGAACTTTCAGTAGAGCAGAATTGATTTTGTTGATCACTGACGATCCACTAGCGCTTGCCCTGCCCATAGAACTATAGGCCCTACCCGACACGCTTTGACATTACCACATAGCCCGTAAAATGGTCAATTAAGTGCGCATGCGCATACTCATAAGAAACATTGCGAAATCTCATAATTTAGCCTTCGCCAGCAGTTAGCTGACATTATTGCGTTCCTGTTTCTAAATCTAAAATAAATATTGGTAGATCTTATAATGCAATCTCTAATCTCAGTAAATAAGTAGCAAGTAGGTAAGTATGAAGTCTAGTTTTAGACCTATACCATATGAGTCAAATGAAGCATCAGGTTAACACAAATTCAATGTAAACATTCTTTACATAATTTTACTTAATTTATTTTGTTCACACATCCTTCAACAATCTTCCTAATGGTGAGGGATGATGATTTGTTGGCAAAGAAGGAATTCCTCTCCATCAATTGACAGGCAATGTGTTGTCCATGCAGCATCACACCCCTGACATCACCTTTCTGGGAGGCTGAACATTAAGACAATCCTTCTCCACTAGAGAGCAGAACTCTTCCAGCTTCTCCAGTCTGCTCTTGTTCCAGATCAGAGCATGGTCTGGTGCTTGTTTCATCCACCCCCTTCTCTTCCGCTATTGGCATCCCATCCAGGGCTCCAGAGGTTTGGAGGTGTTGCTTGCCAGCTGCCAGGTCTGCACAAATAACTGGACAATGTTGTCGCCATCAGAGTCTAGGAGTGCCCGGAGCCAGACCACCCTCTGCAGCAGGCTCTGCTGTTTGGTCATCTTACTGGTAAGTGGTAATAATGCCATTGTGGAGGTCCCTCACCATACAGGGGATGAAGTGGACCAAGAAGATGTCATTCAGGGTGTCCAGGCTAGGATTAATTATTTTCTGGGGTTCCTGCCCGGACAAGTATCTGACAAAAATCCTCAGGCTGGACCTTTCTATAGACTTGTTCAGCTGGTGTTCGAGAGCTTCCCTGGTCCACGTTATCAAGGAACCGAAACCCTTACAAGTCAAACCTTTTAAATTAGCTTAACCAAATGCAGGAAAAAAATCTTCACCAAAGGTCAAATTATGAATGCAATAGTGTCTATAGTTCATACAAGTTTATAGAACACACAATTCTAAAATATTCTGTTGTCTTCAAAGTTCCTTCTGCCCAGAAAGGGACATGAAAGATATTCCTGAATGTCATGCAAAATGCATCATGCTCCAAGACAATGGAGGTAGGCAGCTTTATCACAGAAGCACAAACTATTCTCTTTCATCCATTATGGAGGGTGGAGCAACAAATACTCTGCAACCTGTGACAACTGTAACCATCACTATATCTGTTGGTGCTCACTTTTATATTAGTATACAATGATTGTCTCCTCAAATTATGGTGGTTAAACAAATTGCTCAGACAGAATTACTGAACTACTGTAGCTACACCGGTTGAGTGGGTCTAGATAAATTACATTAATCATTACATCATCATTACAACTCAAAACTGAAGAATCTTCAACTAATGTTACAGTTTGCGAAACTGAAAGACAAATAGTCCAACCTGTTTAAATTACTTTATTGACCTCGGAAATGTATTTTCGTAAACCGTACACAGTACAAACTTTCTTCTCAGCTGTGGTTGAGGGCTGCGTAAGAGTATCTTCAGTATTTTTGATATTCTTGCTGTATCACTCTCAACTCTCAGAATATGTTACAACATTCTCAAGATAACCATCTGGCTGTCAACAGGATTCCATAGTAAATCTATCTGTAGAAAAAATACAAGAAATGACAAGCTTCCACCTTCTGTTACTAATTTGGATTTAAATACCATGCAATGATACTCAGAAATTAATTATATTCATTAGCCTTTGTACTGTGTTATATGGTGCAAATGCATGCAAAGAAATACAATTTCTGGGGTGTGCAGAATTGCAAAATGTTCATGATATGGAGAGATATGGTAAGAATATAAAACATTCTGCATTTAATCAAAGGGGGTTACACATGTTCTGCGGGAAACATAGCAGCTGTTTTGTAGTTTGGAGTTTTGACAGCAAAAATCAGCACAGTACATTAAGTTTGAATAAATTCAAACTTATGGGAAATATTATAACCCAATAGTTATATCGTCTAAAGGCATTAAAAAAACAAAACATATATTAACTCTTTATTTGCATGATCCAAATGTAATTTTTTTGTGCTGGGTGATGAATCAGTTAAAATGAAACACAGAACACTGCCCAGTATAAAAACAAATCAGTACAAATGTCTCCAGTAACCAGCTGGTAGGAAAACGGTAGCGTTGCCTAAATTCTTTGTCCATCCTACGGAGACAACTATAATACAGTGGCATTTCAAGGAGCAATAGTGGGAATGGGAGTGTAGGTTTACACAACACCACAGTTTGTCTTTATCGAGAAACTTTTTTAACACTTTTGGCTCATCTTAAGAATGTAACACTAAAAAGAGATCTGTGAATGTTCTAGTGGGGTTGGGGCAGTCTGTGTGGCTAGTGGAGAGGGTTGGCACAGAGTTTATTTCACAGCAGCGCTAGGTCACGGGTTGCTACTGTGACAGCCTCACGCATTCGAATCCTCATCCGTTACGCTGGGGTTGGGAGAGTTTGAGATCTCTTTGAAGAATTCGTCATCTTTCAGCATGCTCTGTGTTTCAAATGAACAGAAAAACAATGCGGGGAAGAATTATTAATTTCGCAAACCAAGAATCTATCTAATGATGATAACAGATACACTGTATATGTGCTGCATGCCCGGGTGACATCTTAATGTCTATTGAATGAAATCTCACCGTCAAATTTTGGATACCCTCAGAGAAAGCTCCAATCTGTCGCACAGTTCCCTCTGAATCCTCCATCTGCAAAAAGACAAGAAATTCCAGTTCACAGCCCATAAACTGAGACCTACAAAAAGTTAACTGAGGAGGTAGTGCCATCAGCCGATATGACGCAGGTGGTGAAGGCCTCCGACAAAAAGCAGATTTCCACGGTTAATTCTTCAAGTTCTTTAAAACACAGTTTGGTAAAGATTTTTTCGTTATTTAGCCTGTACCTGTTCTAGCCGGTCAAGGTCATCCTCATAGATCTGCAGCTCTCCTCCGTAGCCCTTCTGGAAGCTGCGTCCCTTCGGCATCTCCACGTCCATTGGACAGACGTACTCCTCATTCTCATCCTGCCTCTTCTTCCTCAGACTGCCAAAGCTCCCGAATGTCAGCTTCCTTGGCTGGTAGGGCCAGAGCAAAAGGGAGAGAGCGTGACAGAGGAAACAGAAGAACCATTATACAACCACCTTGAGATATACATAGAGCTATGCACATGCTCTTACCAAAGGGTATGTTGTTTCTCAGAATATGAATTGTGCAATACAAATAAAGCATGACTTGATTTGTTCTCCCTGCTTTGCCATTACTTTCACATGCAACATTTTACTGGGTAGATGACAGAAACAGAAGTCTCAACAGACACAGGCTATAAATCCATATGGGGGTGCTAGAGGATAGGTCACAGGGTCACCAAAATCAATAGGGTCTCTCCCTCTAGGACCATGAACATTCACAGCAAATTTTGTGACTGTACGACTAATGGATCTGGGGACACTTACCAACGGAGGTAACTATCAATAAAACAGTCATGAAGGAAGTCGAGCACAGCCATCGGCTGGCCTACCTGAGCCCCTATCTACCCTCACTTGCTCATGTCCTACCTTGACCTTGGCAGTAGCGGTCAGCAGGGTATAGTCTGGGTTCTCCAGACACTCCTGTTTGAGCTGCTGGGCCTCTGTGCCCACAAGCAAGTTGAAGTGGGTGGCAAGGTGGCGTCGCAGTAGAGTCTTGTTAGGGGGGATGTTCAGCAGGAGGGCCATGGTCTCCACATTGAACCGTGGCTCCAGAACCTGTGGGAGGAGAAGAGCTTGATTCTCTTAAGGGAATCTATAGGTTCCTCTGATTTACATTATACAGTACTACCATATATATATATATATATATATATATATATATGTATATGGAGAGTGATATAGTTTACCATTTGTTGTTGCCATGCTGTCCCTGTGCAGTGTATGTGAGCTGTCCAATTGTAATTGAACCATGTGTGTCTGTCATACTGTGGAACATGCAAGTTCTAGAATGTCTCTGCACCCGTTGTTACTCAGAAGAATTCCAGTACATTCTTCGGATTTGGTAAATAAAGCATTTCTGAATCCGATTCTCATGAAAACCTAACATCTGTCTCTCTCACCATCAGACCTCCATGCACACCACTGCCTCTCAGATTGGGGGCGTACTCCGCCAGGTCCACAGACCTCAACCATTCCATCACCCTGTGGTTGGTCCACTGGGAGACCTCTGCTGGTGAAATGTTGTTCTACGATCACACAACACAGAAGCAGGATGAATAAATTGAACAAATAAGCAATGAAAATTAAGTTTAATCAAGGCAGTGTACTTAAAAAATGAAAGAATGAATGTTCAAAGTCCTTGAGTATCATAAAGTACATTCAATGCCTTTGGGGGAAAAAGCCAGGCTAGCCCCCTCAATTTATGACTTAAGAAAAATTCTTCTCTTAAGCCATAGTGACTGAACTCACTTCGTCAGACGGTCGACGGCGCAGACAGTTGGGTTCATAGTTGTTGAGTCGCAGCACCTGGATGGCTCTCTTGATACTGAGGTGATGCAGGACGCTACCCACCTTCAGAGAAAGTAGGTCATCCTGAGGAACACAAAGTAACACACACAACAGACTTACAATCCAAACAAGAAGAGCAAACATAAATTAATTTGGGCGGGGAAAAAAACAACACTTCTTGGCTTCGACTACATAATCAACAATCATTTTTGCTAAAAGAATCCCACCCCCAAAACCCCATTAAGCCTCTTAAATTGCACAGAGGGGTGTAGAAGCTATTATAGTTGGAGCAAAGTCAGAATGTGGTAGAACTGTGGTGTATCATATCAGTCTAATC
>OMKL01045131.1:0-15414 GCA_900302295.1 Parasudis fraserbrunneri
TACGCTAGCTACATATCACAGCGCTACGCTAGCTACATATCACAGCGCTACGCTAGCTACATATCACAGCGCTACGCTAGCTACATATCACAGCGCTATGCTAGCTACATACACACAGCTTTGTATATAACACTACGCTACACTAGCTACATATCACTGCTTTATGTGTATTGCTACGCTATGCTAGTTACATATCACAGCCGGGTGTTTGGTAACGTTGGAAATGATTCACACTAGGTGGAGAGAAATTTGTGCAAGTTTCTTTCTCTCTGGGTTGCCAGCTTGCACATAACATATTAAGCATTATGTATGAAGAATATTAGATGGTTTCACACTCTGATATGGCAACACAAATGTCACACAGGAAAACAGATTAAATTTACGTGTTGCATTAAACTTCTTAGTCATCATCCTCTGCTTTGATTGGTTATTTAAGTAGACTCCTCTTGTTCTTCATGAACTCCAATGTGTAAGTTATGTCCATATGTCATTTCTGTATCACTGATCTTAGTTTGAACCACACAATATGCTCCCTCCCCCTTGTTAATACTTGTGCATTTGTCTCAAAGATTGCGTCACAAGAAAATGTAAGAAAAATGTAAATATATGAAGTACCGTCGCCCGAGGGATGGTAAATGGACTGCATTTATACAGCGCTTTTATCCAAAGCGCTTTACAACTTATGCCTCACACTCACCCATTCACTCACACATTCACACACCGATGGCGGAGGCAACCATGCAAGGTGCCAACCTGCTCGTCGGGAGCAGTTAGGGGTTAAGTGTCTTGCTCAAGGACACTTCGACACGCTGCCAGGAGGAGCTGGGAATCGAACCGGGGACCTTCAGATCACCAGACGACGGCTCTACCTCCTGAGCATTGAAATATCTCTAAAATGTTTTCATGAATTGAGAGAGATCTGTAACTGAGCCTCCTGTGTGAAGGGCCTGTCGTCATAGGACACTGCTTAACCTTGTTAGCCCTGAGCGACTTGAAAATCAGTCGTCTGGGTTGGATACCAATCCTTTTCATTAAAATGTTGTGTAGCTATGTTAGCTAATCATGAGATAGGTAGGTAAGGTGGCTAGTAACAATGGCAGAGAGCTTGCCCAAACAAATGTTCACTGATAGCATTGTTGTACCTCCGTTTTTACATTCATTTGTTTGACTGTATTTTGAATTGTGTTTGGCTAGATGTGTTTGGCCTCTGAAGCTGGGAAGATGGAGACAACCGAGGCCTCTCCGCTACAGGAAAACTCCTCCACAACTTCTGTCCAGCAAGTGGAACCCAAGGCAGAAGTCAAGGAGGAAACGGCAGACGTTCATGACCATCCTCTCTCCCCTCCTACATCGTCCCTCGTTCCCTCCTCCTCTACCTCCACTGATGCCATTCCCCCACAACTCAGCAGCCAAAATGCACGTGTCAAAAAGAAGAGCAAGAAGAAAGATGGTCCAAAAGATGTGGCCAAACCAATGGATAAAGATGGAAAGAAGTTGGTCAAGAAGTGTGATTTCTCTGAATCGGACCTTGACAGTGTCTTCTGTACGATTGAAGCAGTGGCTAAAGGGGCCTGGAGAGATAAAGAGGAGAACCCCAAGAAGACCCAAACCAGCACTAGTGGTGGAAACTCTGGCTTGCCCAAAAAGAAGAGCAAACTTAAAGCCAAGACCCCTCTCAAAGAGAAAGATGAAGAGATGAAAGAGGACCATGGGTGCTGTGGACAGGATGAGTCCTCTGAGGTGGAGATGAAAGAGGAGAACATTCACCAGAGCACCACGATGGAGGAGGTAGAAGCTGCTGTTGGAAGCACAGACCCAGAGGGCAGCATGGCAGAGTCCCAGCACCACCCCTCCAGCCCCCCACACATGAAGCTCAAAGATGAGGAGAAGGAAAGTGGGAAGGAAGGGCAGAGGGATGCAGAGTCCAACATGGAGAACCGTGGTTCCAGGAAGTCAGAGAGGAGCTGCAAAGGGGCCTTGTACAAGACCCTGGTTTCTGAAGGAATGCTGACTTCTTTGAGAGCCAACATAGACCGAGGTATGCTTCTGGAACTAAAGGAACACTCCACCAAAAACATAACGCAGATTTATGATGCCCATAATCTCACACATATCCTAAAACGGCAAACTGTTTTGTAAAAATGTATTTAATTTGGGAGTTATTCAGTTAAAAAATATATACTTGTCATTATCATATTCCAGTAAGTGTAATATACAGCTCAGTGATATAATGAAAATGAAAAAACTTATATTAAGGTCTTTGCATATGTCTGTTTATCACTCACTGTTCTTGATATGTTCCTGGAATATGTGACATCACACATTCCAACTGTAACTCAGTAACTATCAAACCAAATACATTTTTACAAGATAGTTTGTAATTTTGAATATGTGCATGGATTATGGGCATAATAAATCTGCTGTGTTTCACGGAGTGTTTCTTTAATGTCAATTTGACTAATAGAATTTAGGCTAGATGATCCACTCTTGTAATTAATGCACAATGAAAAGTAATCAGCAATGCATTTATTCCCCACTGCTTTACTGCAGCAATTACCAGAGATAAAAAAATATGTTTAATTTATGAATTGGTGTGATGGGGTTTTGTTACTAGGTAAAAGAGGTGCTTTCCGTTCATCTGACCATGATGGAAACTGGACTGATGACAGCTGGGCTGTTTCTCAGATGGGACCCAATAACCCCAAGAAGCTGAAAAAGTCCAAGTCCAAAGACGAATCTTCACAGGGGTTAGTATTCAACTAGTAGCTAACTAGGAAATTTAATGATAAAAAGCACAACAACAAAATTACCTTTTCTGTATGGCTTAGAATGATTGAATTTGGCATGACGATCGTCAGTAGATGATTTTACTGAGCTGCAAATCTATTGTTATTATTATTATTATTATGTATTTATTTTTATTTCATTTATTTATTTATTTATTTATTATAAATATCAAGTATGCACAGATACATTTTATGATTTGTCATCCATTTTGACATCCATATATGACATCATCATATATTTTATTTATGATCAAAATATGAATTTGACATGATCCATTAAGGATGCAGAATGACCATAATAATTTAGTCTGTGCTACAAGCACATGAGGTTTAATCCAGACAGAAGCTGCCTATACTAGTAGGATTTACATTTATCCACGCAACATTTTATTGTATACAAATGAAAAGGGAAATTCTGTCCACATGACGGATGCAAGCCTGCAAGCATGTGTAATTATGCAAAAAATGCAACTGGAGCTCTGTACTGTTCTTCAAACTATTGTGTAGCTGCCTGTATGAGCTGTTTGGTCAGAATTTGTTTGCCACATAAAACAATGTGTGCTTTATTGCAGGGTTTTAAATGTGCAGATCTAATGATCTTTGGAAGGTCTAAATCCCATCCAAAATGATTTTAGAAAAATACGTAGTGTAGTGAATTTGTTCTCATGTAGCAGCACTTTTCAGCCTAGGTAAACTGGAGGAGGAGTTTGAGAAGAAATTCAACAGCCTCCCACAGTACAGCCCTTTGACCTTTGATAAAAAGAGCACTGCTGTCTCAAAGAAGAAGAAGACGGACATCTCTCCCACACAAAAGGAAGCCCCCAAACCCAGCAAAGGTGAGCAGAAAACATCTCCTAAATGTGTCTTCAGAGTATAAAGTTAATAGTTTTACATGAATATTTCATTCCATCCATGGCCCATTCTGCACTTGTTTGTAAAGTCATTTTTTCGTAACTTCTCTTTCTCAGAAGCTACTATCTCTTTGTTGAATATAAGGCATTGTGATTTCATAACATGGCATTTGCATGTTTTTTTTTGTTTTGTTTCTTCGTTGTTGTTTTTTTGTTATATCAGGGCCATCTCCATCTCAGAAAAAGACTTCATTCCACAAGATTGTTAGGAAGTACAAACAAAAAAAGGAGACACCAAGTGCTGTGGACAAAGGTGAACTAAAATATTGATGTTTGTGCATAACAGTTAGGATGTAGATTTTTCAATGGGATATTTGATACATTTTCAAGGGTAACCCATTACACTCATTATTCTCAGTGTTCGATGTTATTACTTAACATCAAATAGAAATGGTTAGTTTTGACAAATATTCAGTTGTTGCTTTTTGTTATCTACTGTTTTATTGTATGATGAATAAATGACAAGATGTACATTTTTGATAGAAGCCAAACACAAGCCAAACGCAGGGCCACAGGAAGAAGTTTGTAATAGGGGTGCTGAAGTTGTAGGATTTTATTTATTTTTTGCTTGTGTCCCACTATGTCATGATGTTATGTTAATCACACTTACACTAACAGAGCAAATCTCAAAATACACAGAAAACTGGAGTGCATTGTGTGAGGGAATATTTTGCAGATCTCACCCATTTCGGCTGAATTAACTATAGATTATTGCCATTATATTATGCCAGTACAGTAAATACCCATGCAATAATTACAAGATCAGTCAACACGGTAACAAGACTTTAAAAACACTTTGCACATTATACAGAAATCACAAATGCCATAACACTACATTATGAAAGGGAAATTATACAGTGATATTATATCCTGCATGGTGGCAGCTTTGAATAAAACATTTGCCTACCTTGTGCTGCAGTCGCGCTGACCATAAACAATGAGACATAATCACTTATCAAAAAATCCACTGCAGATAATTAAAGTAGGCTACTTTTCATAGCAAAGAATGGCTCGGCTTCCGAGCTCGTCAAAACATGACTGAGTCAAGGTGTTACCAAGGTAGGCGGTGTTTGGGATTGGTCAAATGGCTAAAATCACAATTACATTAACACCATATAACTTGCTTTACTTTGGCTTTGAAAGTACTGGTGTGTCATTCAGAAAACTGGCAATTGGTTGTTGCATGATCGATTTGCATTCCCATGTACTGTATGTGTATTGTTCTGTAATAGCCAGTGTGCCATTGACAGAAAAAATGACCCAAAAAATGGCTTACATTTTATTTGTTCATATGTATTGAGAATTTTTTTAAATGATGTCCTCCACAACACCTTGATCCAGAGGCAATCTGACCTTTAACCTTTTTTCAACAGTTGTGGTGCAGAGTGAACCCACCATGCCGGATTTGGCTTCCAAAGCCAAACCATGTGCCCCCATCCCCACAGTGTGCCCAGATGCCCAGGGTACCTCTAGTATAGAGCTGCTTGTCGGTAGCCAGAAGAGGAAGGCTAGGAAGAGCAAGATCACCCACCTGGTGCGCACAGCTGATGGAAGTGTGTCCCCAGTGGAGGGTGAGTGACTGAAAAGTGTTGGACCGCAACGAGCAGTGTATTTTTCTTTTCATGCGATGTTATAATGCCCCTGCACAGCCACTATCAGTATCTATTTTGTGTCCCTCCTAGTAAGCATTACGTTTAATTATACTGAAAACTGTGCTCATGAAAATAACACATTTTGCAACAACACAACATAAGCAACACAGCTGTTTGATTTACTAGCAGGATAGTATATCTCAACAAGAAATGAAGATTTAGTGTGCTTTCACACCTGCCTTGGTTAGTCCAGTTGAATTGATCCCTGGAGTGTTCGTTTAACCCCCTTGGTTTGTTTCGTTTGGGAAAGTGAGAAAACCCCAATCAAATTCTTGTCCACACCAAATAACTCATTGGTTCATTGAAATGCATGCATGGTGATGAAAATAAAAATGGCAGCAAAATAAATAAGGCGATTTGGCAATGTGAAGCAAAACCGAACCAATGGATAAACTGCTCCAAAAGTAACATTTTCACTTCAGATTTGGACCATCTCCAATTAATTAGGTGTGAAAGTGCCCTTAAAGTGTCTAGAATTCTATGCTTAAACTATTTATGTGCCTGCATTTTGTTTTTGTCACAGAAGACAAAACTAGGGAGTTGAACCAGGAACAGGATGAGAAGCCATTACCGCAAAAGAATTTATGCAATGAAAAAGGGTGCTACAGTACCACCCGACCAGAGGAAGCAGACAGGAGCACTGCACCACAGGAACTGCCTGCATTCTTCAGCTTGGCTGCACTTGCTGAGGTGGCCGCCATGGAAAATGTTCATAGGTAGGTTGTCTCTTATCAGTTTGTAAATATGTAAATGCTTTTAGAACATTGGTTTCCATATGAATAGCTTTTTTTTCCTTTTTTTTATGTGATATCTTTTAACATTCTTTATCTATGTCAATTCATGAATTGAAAGTGATAGGAAATTATAAATGTAATAATATACCGCATGAATATCCATTTATTTATGAATGCTAAGTATGTTAAATATAAATCGCAAACGTTTTGTTGATGGGCAAGAATTGTAGCTTTTCTTGACAGTCCAATGCTGTTATTGTTTGAATCCAGTATCCAGTATCCAATCACTTAAGTAATAAACATTTGATGAGGATAGTTTTCCTGAGTTTGAAAAATCTTCTTTTTTTTAATGTTAAATAAATACAAAGCCAGAAATATTGCAACTATTCTTAACAAATGAGACTGTTAACTTAATTCTGTCATTGTAGCCTAGCCAGTTTTGAATCAAATTTCAGATAGCAATTGTTAACAATAAACAATTGTTAGATAGCAAATTTTAGATGGCAAATTCTTGGTGAAAACGGGTGATCAAGTTTGCTGTTATGAAAATTAAACTTTAAAAAAAAGAAAAGGAAAAAAGAAGTTGACTCCTTTTGGCATATTTCACAAAATGGAAGTAGGGTAAACTCTTTCGTTAGCATGAGTATGATATGGAAATGAGTCTGGTTCTACTGTGAAATCACTGTGGCTGGGCTGCCTGTACCACACTATAGGCTGTAGGTCACAATGTCTCTGATAACCCAAATGAGCTTCTTTTTATAGCAAATGGTGATTGTTCTGAACCAGTAAACACATGTAACCTTGCATGGCAGCTGGCTTCACGAGAATACATCTTGTCAGCCTTCAAGTTATGCACTTATGCCCGAACCACAGTGGTTGGACCAATCGGCATCCTTTGAAGGACTACTGGCGGCTACAGGCAAAGATACTCAGCAAAGTTTTTTTTTTGTTGTTTTTTTTAAGTGCCGGCCCTATAACAAATAGTTTCAAAGGATGGCTTCCCAGATGGTTCTGTATAACAGACCATCGGGCAGGTCAGGTTAAAACACACCCATTTCCCAGAAAATCCCATTTGGATACTCTCATAGTCACCTCCTCCAATTCATTTTCAATGGATGTTCCTCTTAAAGCAACTTCTCTTTCCCCTTCTATTTCAGAGGCCAGCGCGGCATGGGCGAGAGTCAAAAGAAGGACATAGCCCAGACTCCGGTCCTCATATCCTGCGCTGACCAGTGAACCCAGCTCAGCTGCTGTTATGAGAAGCAACAACATGGATGCTTGTACCTGCGCCTCACGTTCCCCTGATGTTCTAACCCTGCGCTGAAGGGAGATGGGAAGGGGAATCTTTGGACAGAGTCCCCACCTCCCCATGTGGTGAATTAGCTTGAGCTCTGGTCTGTGGGAAAAGAGATCCTCCCCCCACCCCGCCATCTCAGTGTTCTCCTGAAAGCCTTCCTTTGGTAGGAGGAGGGTGCCTTTTACGATCTCCTCTCTTCCCTTAGATGATCCAGTAGAACCTGTGGAAGAACCAAGCTGCCCCCCCCCTCCCCCAGTGCATGGCTTCCCTCATAGAAATGGTTGTCAAGGGTTTTATCATATACCTTTTGTCAGATATAGGCCATTTTTTTAAGGTCAAGTCTTGCAAACAAAATTTGCATTTTGAAAAAACAAAAACAAAAAAAACAACCCAATATTTTGTTTTCTACAAGAACACAGCTTTTGGTCAACTTTTACCTCACACACCCTTGCTGAAAGAGTTCCCTCCACCTATACTATAATACCTCTATGTTGGGGTGGCTCTTATCTTGTGGCTTCCTTCCACTCCTTCCTGCTTCAACCCAAACTGACTCAACCAGGGTAAATGATCATGACTGACAGGCTTCCATTACTTACATCTTGCTTTGTGTTTAATGTGGCACACTTTCTTGGTGTACCCAAAGTATGAAGAAATCAACGTCAGGTATTTGATATTTTCCTCGACGTTCTTCTTATATTAGGAAGTGCTACTATACATTGGTAAGTAGTAGCTGCAGTGTAAACGGTTAAAATTTAACATTTAACAGTAGGCCTTTGTACCCCTTTGCATTTGAACCAGAGATGACCATAGTTGAGGGTATGTTTTATTACTATTATTATTATTATTATTTCTTAGTAGTTCATTCACAATCCAAATCTCTGTCAGTTTTATCAGGTGGTTGGTCCACTTTAAAACCATTTATTGTAATGAGAAAATAGAGTCTGAGAGACTGATGGTTCTCTATAGCCTTAACCCTCCCTCATCAAACCTTCTTGTGGCCACGCAGCCCTCAACCAACTTCTTTGTCAATGCCATCAAAACACATTTCACACGGTTCTTAAATCAGTTTAAACATTATTTAAATAATTAAATGCAGTTTGTGACAATACTTGATCTTATTGCAGTTCACGTAGCATTTAGAAAGGCTAATTCATTGTGTGCTACTTGTTTTCTTGAGATAGAATTTTTTACACAAACACTGCACTAATTTGTAGCTGAAGTATGACAGGCTCTGTAGTTATCATGACTTTTCTTGGTAGGGTAATAATAGATTATGTTTCCCTCAGTTGTTTCCTATTGGCCTTTGAGATTTTATTGCCAAGTATGGTCCACTCTTAGGCCATCAGAAATCAATGTTTTGCTTTTTGAAAATATTTATATTTAGATGCAAAGATCATGTTCTTTTGCTTTTGATGATTCTCTTTTTGGTTTCGTTTTCCACTGCACGTTCACAGTCATTCCGTTTCCTGATGCTAACTTTGTCTATACTTGTGTTTACAGTGTTGAGCTGTAGTGATGGGGAAAGATAAGGGCTGACGTGTCTACAGTTTGGCTACAAGTTTGTTGTCTTCCCATGGGTTGCAGTAAGCTGGTAGGAAGACCTATCACGAACTAGTTCATACCTTTAGACCTACCATCAATAGGACCCCTGAAGTTGCCATTATGCTACAAAAACTCTTATCTCTCCGTGTAGACCAATGCCTGATATGTCGCAGATTTTTAGAATCATTCATGCATTTTTTTTTTTTTTTTTTAGTTTGTTTTTGTATTTGATTCTCCATCTGTTAAGTTGTTGTATGCATTTCTGATGCTCTTTTAACTAGTTAGCTAGGTTGTTCTCTTTCTTTGTTAACTTCAGTCTCTCCTGAAGTAAAGTTTACTGGATTAAGACTGTTGTCTAGAAGAACAAGCTCATACACAAATGAATGCATCTATGCTTAACTGTTAAGCGAATAGGCACTGACATGAAACACAATTCTTCTAGATTATGTCTTTCCACCTCTGGAAGTGTGTGTTTGACTGCGACTGCATCACATGTCTGGGCTGTGTGTTAAGTGTGCTTTCCAGACTCTAGCGACAAGACAGAAAAGGAAGACATGGGTATGGGAGACGCTTGCCTCTTGAAATAGTTGTTGTATTTAGCCTTAGCCAAGACATTGTTACATGGGGGGGGGGAGATTATGCTTACGTAGGCCCTCGTGTGCAAATAGTGCAGAACGTGCAGAGACACCATATGATTCCTCTTATGAATTTGATCTTCAAAGCTAACAAACTAACCACAAACCTGTTTCCTAATTAAGCTTAAGGGAAACAAATTATGCTTTAAGATAATCCTAATAGTATATATTTTTTCAGATATGAGAGAAAGTTACACTTACCGGTAGGATGACATCATCCAAGCAGTAAACTGTGTATGGTTCTTCCACTGATGGACATCATTGTAGTTCTTTGCAAAGACAAAGAAATTGTCTTCCCCAAAAAGAGATATATTTGCATATAGCAAGTGAATTTATTGACATTTGCCAAAGAAAAGGGAAAGTTGTCTTCAAATGGAAATTCTATAATAAAAAAAGAAAGTTAGCATAACAGTTGCACTGCATTTTCTAGGTGTATAAATCTTCAGGTAACATGTATACTATCAGCACAACTATTCCTGTATATCTAATGGGTTTTTCTTGATGTGAGACCCAGAGTTGGAACGGTGTGCAACATAAGGGCACCTCTCAATGCCTCTTTTAATATACAGTATTTGCACCTTATGACCCAAACCAAAATGATCATGATCTTTAAAATTATAATTTTTACCCCCATCAATGAAATTATGCATTTTAACTGTATGCTAGGATCCCGTCAACAAAGTGACACATCTACAAAACAGCCATAATATGATCATTTCACGCTCCCCTCACTTTTTCTATCTAGAAAATGCCTCTATAAAGTTGAAATTCCTATATTAGTTACCTAAATGACTATAAATAATACCCTTTTGTGCTAGTACTGTCTCTTGAATGTAATCATTTTGTACCTGTATTTTTCTAATTCCAATTCAGTCTTGATTGTATTGTATGTATGCGATGGTATACTGTTCCCAGGTGAATAGTTTGTTACAACCTACAGTTCTCGTAACAAGATAGCTGCTGTGATGCGAGCTCATAGGAATTGTGTGGATTTTTAAGTCCAAAGGACTTAATTTGTGAGCATCCATTAGACTGAGAGATTCCTGCATTTCCAATGGTGGGACACAGGTTTCCCCTGATCTGCTATTTCTTGCTCCTTTTCTTTGCAGTAAATTGAGACTCAGTTCAGGACAGTGAAACCAGGGACACTCCTGCAATCGAATAGAACAATTGAATGCTTGGTTTTCAACTTATTTATTACAATTCCTTTTTATAGTTTTAGTCAAATAAAAGTAAAAAAAAAAACATTAAGTATAAAACTGAATATGCATCCATTTATACATACTGTATAACGTAATCTACCCTTTACTGGAATGTAGATCATGGCTTCCTTTTGTCTTTGTGAAGAAGAGGTTATGCCAGATCTTTAAGTCTATTTCCTCGGATAGTTTGTACGTGTGCTCAATCTAATTTATGTTAATAGTTAGTATCATGACATATGGTTTTTGATTGTTACAGCCCAGTTGTTAAATGCAGCCTTGCCTTACTGGAACCCCTGCTTAGTGAGGGATCCCTTTTAGCCATCTCCCTCAGCCACCACCTACCCCCCACCCTCCAACAACTCCTATGTCATAACACTGTTTGCTGATGCAACTATTATTCCTTTTACACTTTCTGCTGACGCAACTATTCTTGAACACCTATTAAAATAACATATATTAAATCTCTGCATCTCTGAAGTCTTATTTCAGTCTCAGTGGTGATATCCATTTTTTGTTTTTTTTGTTTCTCTAAGGAAAGATGCTACAATGTTTATTGAGTTCATTTCTTGCTGAACTACTTGGGCCCTGCAGCTTTAACAAGTCTTAAAATGAAAATTGTGCATACTCTTATAGCTCTTTTCCTAGGCTATAATGATGTCAAATGAACAAAACCAGTAGCTATCTTCCCATGGTGAAGGTTTCTTACTGTGGGTTAAGGTAATCTAAAAAAGAAAAAAGTCAACTACAAGATGACCAATGATTACATGTTAAATGTGTTATGAATAGCATTATCTTTAATGACATACCTAAATGAGCATCAATAATTTGTGAACTAATTTGAATGACTGGGTTTGATACTAATGTAGGTTATAGTTCACCAGATAGCTGGCGGGTTAGGCTATTTGAAACAGTTAATTAGAATATTATACTTAGGCTACTGTTGGTCACTGAGGAGCTCCAGTGGAGTGATTGGGGATTAAGTGCCTTGCTCAAGTGCATTTACCGGTAAGAGGTATTTTGTTAAATGGGGGGATGGCTCTACTCATTAATTTCCCCCAACCATCTTTACTTGCCCGTCCGGGAATTCGAACCAGCGACCTTCCGGTCACAAGCCCGCTTCGCTAACCTTTAGGTCACAGCTGTCTTTAAATATGCCAAATATCTAAATGTAACTAACTGTTCAGCAGTAGAGACACAATGTGTTGGCCCATTTCGAGTAGACTGCGGTGGACTGACTGCAATAGCGTTTTGAAGGCGGCAGCGTGGTAGGCTCTCACGTGACCTCTGTTATGTATCACATGACATTAAATCCTCCCAAGCTAGTCTGTGTGGCTAGTGCTAATAAAATGGCTGCATTCTTACAGTGGAGAAGATTTGTGTTTTTTGATAAAGACACGGTGAAGGATCCTGGAGATAATGGCAAAAACTTCGTTCTTCCAAGTGGAATATCGGCATGTGATTCCGGCAGGGGCCACATTGTTCTTGGAGATATCCTTAATAATGCGCAGAGGCTCTGCTTGGTATCATAACGTTAGCATTTAACCTAGCAACATTTACGTTATTTGACAATCTCTTGAGTACAGAGTCAGACTTTTGAAGTAAATAGAATGTGAAACCGTTTAGTTTGGTACCAAACACCTGCATTATTAAAACACTTTTGAAAAGAAGATGGCTCTAATAATGTCTTATTTATTCGTGCAGAGTGTAGTGTAGATATTATCCTCTGTCATAGTATCAGTGACAGGGAATAATGAAGTACGCCGAATTCAAACCCGCAACATAGCAAGTAGGTGTATGGTGCAAATTGTAAGAGGTCACAATGGTGTCTTATTTGGCCATCAGGTCAAATTCCATTTACCATATGATTTGACCTTAAAACGTGGGGTATATTCACATACATTCTTGGAGAGCTTTTTATTTGTGGATGGAAAATAAACCTTTTGGAACTTTCTTAAACTGTTATAAATCATAAGGTTATCGCTGTTGTACTCCAGTGTTTTCAAACTTAAAAATGTAAACAACCCTATTATGGCCACAGAAGACATACAATTCTAAACCATCAGTCATCTAGTTTTAGTCCTTGTATCAAGAGCTCCATGAAAACATGTTTCATCCCTTTTTTCTTTTCTTTCATTTTTGGTGGTAGGGCCACACAATTTGCTCATGTTTGGATTATAGATTGAGTCTTAAATAGCTTAACCAATCCATAAAGCATGGTGTTTAGGGTTATTATACAATACAGTACAATTAAAATGCCTGTGTTCAATGCAGTTGAAAGGAAAATGAAACAAAATAAAATTATTATAGGTCTAGCCATGTCGTTATTTGTACACCTCCAACAGTTAATTGCATAATTGTATGTTATTGCATACACATCTGTGTATTCATCCAGCCTCCTGCAACAACACTTTACATTTGGCCATAACCCTGTAATATCACATATGGATGGCCAGATCTGGCTTTTGACACGCTCCTTGCAGTTGACCTCCTTTCAGGCCTACAAGTTACGGGTGACACATCTCTATCAGCTGAAGCAGCATAGTATCCTGGTCTCTGTGGGCCAAGATGAACATGGTATAAACCCCCTGGTAAGTGTAGAGACTCCTAGACGAACGCAAATCACGGGGCAATTCTCTGTTGTTGAAGCACCTATCTAAACAACACTAAAATGAATGTGATTCCTGTTTACCAGGTGAAGGTTTGGAATCTAGACAAGCGAGACAGTGGAAATCCCCTGTGCACCAGGATATTCCCTGCAATTCCTGGAAACAAGCCAACAGAAGTGTCCTGCCTGAGTGTACATGAGAACCTCAACTTCATGGCCATTGGTAAGCTACATATAGCCTACTTTATGCACATACTGTATCAGGCCATCAGCCAGGCTTCCATTTATTTATCTGACAAATGTGTGTTGACACTGAGAAAGATGGAATACATTTCTTGTACGACAAGTGCTTCCCAATGTGTGTTTGTATTAAACTGTCATAAGGTGATGACTAAAACAAATTTGTATTGTATTTTTGTTGTTGGTGTTGTGAAAATTTCTTGGGAGAGCTACAGTTTCAGTTAGCCATGTCTTAACGGCTTTGTTTGCAACATTACTTTTGTCCATCAAATTAGGGTCAGTGGAATCCTAGCTACTGTCTGGTTCACTCCCATGTTGAGTTTGTTTGTTTTTGTAAATGGATGACGATTGTGTGTTCTTGCAGGCTTCACAGATGGCAGTGTGGTTTTGACCAAGGGGGACATCACCAGGGACAGGCACAGTAAAACTCTGACCCTGCATGAGGGCACCTGCCCAGTTACAGGGCTTGCATTCCGCCAAATGGGCAAAGTCACTCACCTGTTTGTTGCCACCCTGGAGAAAGTCCATGTAAGTCATTATGATTACTCACTGTTTTGGTTTTGCAGACACAAATTATGTCTAGTCCTGAACCACTGGTAGTCCTTCTGTTAACCTTAATTGACTTGATTGATGGTTATCAAGGCAAGACTTTCCCCGTTTAAGCACGAGCTACCAAGCCAAGAATGTCACTGGGTTTCAAGCCAGTGAATTTAGGATGATAGTCTCAAGACTTCAGACGAAGAACCGTTTTATGTCGGTTTGAAAAATTTTTGTCCCACAGCAGGACTGCCTACGTGGGCTATACGTGACAAATTGTTGTCACTCACTCGTGGACATTTTGCGACGGGACGTTTTGCAACGGGACCTTTCGTAGGATGCATGTCATGTAGGTGCAACACAAAAGCCTACACGTAGCTGTGCCGTGGGTCTGGAAGGTTTCGTGCTTCTTTGAGCAGTAAAAGGGAAGAAGTGAAGTTGTATCAATCCAACACCTCACTTTTGACTTCCACTATCTTGAAGAATGAATATTTGGTGCTATGGAACGCTTGAGCATATCATCTTTACATAGTTACATTTGGAAAACGTGAAAACTGAAATTGGACTCGCACGGTTCTTCGTCTGACCGATTCGAGATTAAATTTCTGGATTGCGGCGTTAATCTTTCCACCATTTTCTTCCCCCGTGGCCAGTGCTACACCCTGTCAATCAAGGAGTATCCTAAACTCGAGCTGGACACACACGGCTGCGCGCTGCGCTGCTCCTCCCTGACGGACCCCTCCCAGGACTCTCAGTTCATTGTGGCCGGCGACGAGTGCGTGTACCTGTATCAGCCCGATGAAAGAGGGCCTTGCTTTGCCTTTGACGGACAAAAGCTGTTGGCCCACTGGCACCGAGGCTACCTGCTCCTACTCATCAGGGACACAAAGTCACCCACCAAGTAAGGAGAATCTGTTAGATAGTTCTGATTTTTGGAACCCTAGCCCTATTTCCTATGCACCGATTATGTTGTCGATTGGTAGAATCCCTGCTGTTCCTCATACTAGCTCCGGCTAGTTAGCCACAAACTAATGCAAAGTCAATGGGGTCAAGCTCCTGTCTGTACAAGCTTACTGAAACTAACTGAAATTTACTCCACAGAGCACACAAAGTAGGTTTCAGTTAGCCTCAGTCAGCTTGTACAGACAGGAGCTTGACCCCATTAACTTTGCACTGGTTTGTGGCTAACTAGCCGGACCTAGTATGAGGAACAGCATGGATTTGAGCTGAGAAAGGACTCCACCCATCCACAACATCACTGGTAAGCAGCAAA
>OMKL01045131.1:21325-40267 GCA_900302295.1 Parasudis fraserbrunneri
TCTGTTTGTCTGGCAGAGAAAGAAGGTCCTGCAGGGGGCAGCATTGTCACTGTTGAGGAGTGACAACACAGTCTTTGATAAGGCCCTGGTCCTTTGTCAGATGCACAACTTCAAAGAAGGGGTCCTGTAACTGTATGAGAAAGGAAAGCTGTAAGTGGGCCTTTAACTGTATGAGAAAGGCAAGCTGTGAGTGGGCCTGTTTCATAAACACCTGAAATATGACATGTTTGTGCTCACCTCGCACCGACCTTTATACAACGGTCTTGGAACGTGATTGTTGGCACATGGTAATCTACAATGAATCGGTAATAGAGCAAGATGTAGTGCAAGTAGAGGAGGGAGATAGGGGAATCTAGTTCTGAATGGCTTATTCAATCAGAAAACCTTTTTCCATATATCAACCTGAGCCAAATGGCAAGGAGTACCAGTGCCATATTTTCAAGCAGGCTTCCCATAATATGGGACCTTTAAAACTCTCTTTCAGCTGTAACATACTATCAGTCTGTCTTGTATCTGTATCAAGCGCTCAATCAAGTCAATTTGAGAGAAAAACCAACAAAAAACTCCAAACCAATGTAATAAACACAAAAGGCAGAAGACTGGACCATCTTGGCATAAGAGGTGCTGCTACTCTCTGAGTCAAGATCAGGCCGTACATGAGACAATCCCACAAGTGTCAGCTGGCTACATGAGCAATATCAACTCATATCAGATCAACATATTTCACCATATTTTCATGTATTGGAGTGTGATCATTCTGTCTGAAGTGGATATGTTTATATTTACAACAGTGTTTATATTTCTGTGCAGGTACCAACAGATTATGCACTATCACATGCAGAATGAGGAGTACTGCAAAGTGGTGGAGGCCTGCAAGCGCTACGGAGACCAGGAGGTGTGCCTGTGGGAGCAGGCGCTGGGGTACTTTGCCAGGAAAGAAGAGGACTGCAAGGCCTACATCAGTCAGGTCCTGCAGCACATAGACCAAAACAACCTGATGCCTCCTTTACTTGGTGAGCTGGATATTCTCAGTGTGTTTCTATTAAAACTCTCATAATCTGTTTATTGTAACTACATTTCATGGAGAATTCTCATAATCTGGATCTAAATATGTATTCAGAAACCAACCCACACATAGTCAAAATAAAGGGCAATGTCACCCATTTTAAGAATTCACTTATGTTCTTCCTATACCCCAGGACACTTAAGTTTGTATTTGTGAACACGCACCACTCTCTTCGCCATAGCCTTTTCAGGGAAAATGATTTTAGCCTGTGCCAAGGCCTTCGTGCTAACCAGATATAATTTCAGTTGAGCATATGAGAGATTCTGAAATGTTTGAGATTGTGTTTTCCACTGCCATCATAAAGATGAAGGGCCCAAATGCAAAAAATAAAATAAAAAAACAACTTTGTAGTAATTAGCATTGGCTTTGCCCAATCGGAGATGAATGTATAAAAACCATACAGAGAAAATCACTTCTAGAGCCACTGTCACTGGTGACTGTATTTTATCCAAAACAATTTAACAAATAAATAGATATATTTGTGTGTCGCGCCTCCTCCTCTATTTATTTTGTCTATATCCGTGCAGCCTGTTACTTGAACAGTAAGTGTCTCTTACCGTGTGTGTGTGTGTGTGTGTGTGTGACGGCAGTGGTGCAGACGCTAGCGCACAACTCGACGGCCACGCTGTCCGTTATCAAGGACTACCTCATCAACAAGCTGCAGAGGGAAAGCCTGCAGATCGAGGATGACGAGCGCAAGATCAGCCAGTACCGCGAGGAGACGACCCACCTCCGCTCCGAGATCCAGGAGCTCAGGAGCAGGTCGGTGACTATTGGTTCAAAACACAGATCAGTCGTGGGAAGCGCCCAATCACTGAGACTTGAGATTAAACCCCCGGCTTCATGTGTCCCTGACACCGGGACTTAAACACAAACGTATATTGCCTGCTGTCTTGCTGTCTCTCATTGGTTTTCTTTCTGTGATATGAATGAGAGAAGGGCAGTGTTTTACTTAAATACCTCAGTGAAAGTGAAGCTTATTTGTACATTTGCACTATTTTTAACTATTTGTCAGCACACTTCCATATTTTTAAGGGAAATCAGAATTTGTGAGCCAATTGCTGTTCATGGTATGAACAATCAAAGAAACTAGATCCCCCCCCAAGCCCCCGGTGGGTAATTCTCTTATCCCATCTGTCCTCCCAGTGCAAAGATTTTCCAGAAGACCAAGTGCAACATGTGTAACAGCCCCCTGGAGCTGCCTTCCGTCCATTTCCTGTGCAGTCACTCCTTCCATCAGCACTGCTTTGAGAGCTACGCTGAGAGCGAGGCGGAGTGTCCCACCTGCACGCCGGAGAACCGCAAGGTCATGGACATGTTGCGTGCCCAGGACCAGAAACGAGACCTACACGATCACTTCACCAGACAGGTGACCAGACTCTGCTCTCAACAGATGGAAAGAAATACACACCGATCATCCCTCATACATTTGCTTGTTTAATCTTTCACTCACTCAAACGCTTACTAATCACACTTGCTAAATCAATCCCTCGCTCACTAAATCACTCTCACTCACTCACTCAGTGATAATTATGTCTGACTAGAAACTTCTACATGATTAGGGTTTAATTTAGTTGCCTTTTGGCTGTATACTTAATTATTATTATTATTATTATTATTATTATATCATTCATTTAACAAATTCTAATTACTTTGTGTGCGTGTGTTCAGCTGCGCATCTCCAATGACGGATTCTCTGTCGTGGCGGACTACTTCGGTCGAGGAGTGTTCAACAAACTGACCCTGGTAACTGACCCACCTGGCACCAAGAACGCGGGAAGTCTAGAAGGAGACCTCCAGAGAGACCTTCTCATGTATACGAAGCGGAACACCTAGAGGCTACAGCTATAGGATAGAATATGGGATATGCTTAGCAGTCACACATTGGGAGCCATGTTGTGTCAAGAGTTCAGCTAGCTTCACATTACTGTGTTATTGTCGGGGTCCTGGCCTCAACCATTATTGCACAGGATGTCACTTTATCTAGAGAATACAGTCACCTGATGCCGTACCTGTGAGGTACTTTTTTGTTTGCGCAGTTCCCGTAGTGTTTCTTTGCAGAGTTTAGGATCATTGGGGACCTGTGTAAAATCTATTTAAGGTTGGTTCATGTCATACATTGTCTATAAACCTCTCCATGAATGATGTCTTAAATACATTTTTTGCTCAATGTGCTTGATTTCATACAGCCTTGTGCGCCCCTGTCACAAGTCATGGAATACTTAATGCATGACAAACTCTCAAATGGTAACATCAAACGTATTCAATGCAACAATTCATGTTCACTTTTTGTCTGTCGTGCTAACTTGAGGAATAAAATGTGAATAATGTCATGCATCCTGGGAATTCATTTGTAAGATGATATCACTGATTTGTATTCTATTTAGCTGTACTTCCATGCTTATGTATTTCAGTATCTCATTCTGCCAGTGTAGTATTTTGTCTTTGACCACAGACGACAGATGCGGCTGTTGTACTCACAAGGCCAACTCAAAAGTATTTTAGTTAAGCTAAAGCTGGAGTCGGTGTGGTAATATGGGAAGTCAAATATGCAGTTAATCACCTATGGTACTATAGATTGTACATGTCAACAATTCAATGTTACTAATAGAATGGAATTCATGATCAAAAATCCTGAGTAGATAAAGGGGAATGCCGCCAATTTTACGATTTCACATATGTTCTTCCTGTGCCCCAGAAGAGTTAAGTCAGTATTTGTGAACACACATCATACTCTCCTAAAGCTAGAAAATTTACAGAGAGAACCCTCCAATCTGGGATGTAAAATCTGGGACTGCTCGATGGGGCTCTGGTTTTATGAGGCCATAAAATGTTTGTGTGAACTTACACCCAAATGAGGTTTTAATTCTGGTTCAGACCTTCTAGCAATCCTAGAATATAAACCTAATTTGGGTGTAAGAGCTCATACAAACATTGTATGGCCTCATAAAGTCAGAATTCCATTTGCACGGTTGTGACCTGAAAGATTTAGTTGTTCCCACCAATATAATGGTCCTTACAGGTATTGTTGAAATATGTGTCTATTCTTTAGTTGGATCCCAATACAACATAGCAAAGATGCCTCAAAATAATTTTGGGAAAGCTATAAAGAGGAACTGAACCTGCTGGTTAGCTAAACTTTCAAGATGCAATTGTGACTGCCCACTACATTTATTGAATGAAATTATGAAATTATGGAGCTAAAGGGGTAGTTCTTGACTTTTGGACCCCTAGCCCTATTTCTTACTTACTAATGATGATGTTGATCAGTAGAGTCCTTTCTCAGCACAATGCTCACCATGCTGTTCCTCATACTAGCTCCGCATATTTAACCACAAAACCAATTAAAAGTCAATGGGGTCAAGCTTCTGTCTGTACAAGTGGACAGAGGTTCACTGAAATATACTCCACATTGCACATAAAGTAAATTTCAATGAACATCAGTCAACTTGTACAGACAAGAGCTTGACCCCATTAACTTTGCATTGGTTTGTGGCTAACTATCCAGAGTTAGTATGAGGAACAGCATGGATTGTGCTAAGAAAGGACCAGGACCAAGGTCCAAAGATCAGAACTATTTCTGGCCACAATTCAATGATTTGGCAGCCTAATTTGAAAATAAGTACATTTTGTAAATGGCATGTTATTTTGGGTAGGCTGGATGTTTTAAGTCATGGCATGTGAGATATAGGCTATTACCTACAGCATTGTGCTTGTGACTAAATCATAGCTGTGATGTTCTTCACCATAATGCTCCCTCTTGTGTCTTGTAACCATCATGACATCAAACTAGGAGCTTTGTATCTACCACAATTAGTTCTTTGTGCTCGGGTCAGCTACACTGTTTTGATTAGATATCTAGTGGTTACGTTACATTAGAATTGAAAGACACCCCCACCACCTCCATTCATTTGATTTTCAGGTAGATTCACAAAACAGTCTCTTTATGGACATAGCAAGTGCACACATAAACCAATAGAAATTCCAATAAAACCATTCATCTCTCTATTTCTTGTCTATCGCTGAGTGTGATGAAGTGGACTGTTTACAGTGATTTTCACGTGCCAAGGCACAGTGTACCTGAGAGAAGAGGATACTTGGCTAAAAAGCCCGTGAGAGTGATCTACCGGTATGTACTATGTATGTATAGCAAGTTAGGTTAACTACAGCTCCCATAATGCCTACATACTGCCGCGTAGGTGTATCCGGTGTCTTATAACATTTTACTTCCTTCCAGACAGACTGACACGAACAACCCAAGAAAGAAGACGTCGTTAACTTTTAAATGTTGTTCAACAGTCGCATTTTGAGCTTATCTTAATCCTTCTCATAAAATCCGAGGTATGTGGCTAAATGTGTCTGAATATTGAAGAATTCTTGAAAAACGAAGACTAACGCGTAGGCCGCTGAAAAAAGTTTGTACGAGGGCCTGTAAACAACATGTCCTCCGCCTCGCAGGCATCCTCTAGACGGCAATGGTGCTACCTTTGCGATCTGCCCAAGATGCCTTGGGCAATGCTATGGGAATTCAGCGAAGCTGTGTGCCGAGGTTGTGTGAATTACGATGGGGCTGACAGAATCGAGCTTTTAATTGAAACTGCCAGGCAGTTGAAGAGCACCCATGGGGTTTTAGACGGCAGGTCTCCTGGTCCACAACAAGGCAAACCCAGCTCGAGTGGGCCTATGGAAGGAGGGCGGCAGCATGCAGAACGTGTAGACAGGGGGAGGGGGGAGTTTGGGGTTTCCCCTCGCATCCCCAATGGTCTACACAGAGCTGAGGATGTTGCCATGTCGGAGGGGAGCAGGCAGAGTCCAAACAATCGCCGCTCTCTGACTGGGGCAGTTCCTGCTCTACATGGGACTATACCACATGCCTTGTTGGCCCAGGGGTTAGTAGGGGCTCCTCATGGTCTTCTGGCCCCATTGTCAGGCTCCAGGGCTGGAGTCCCTCCTATTGCTGTCTCAGCTGGGCCTATAATAGGTGATGCTGGTAGGCGACAGGCAGTGTCAGCCATGTCGTTAGGTGTGGGAGCTAGCACCTCTGCTATAATGGGTCTGGATGCTGGAGTCTGGAGGAATGGAGAAGTTATGGCTGAGCTGGCTGAGAGTGCCCGAAGCCGAGCTGAGGGTTGGCCAAACCGCCCCAAAGCCGTTCGTGATGTTCTTGTAACCCTCAGTGGCTGTGTCCCTTTCAATGTGCGCTTTAGGAAAGACCATAATTTAGTGGGCCGTATTCTAGCGTTTGATGCCAGTACAACCCCTGAATTTGAGCTGAAGGTGTTTGTGGAGTATCCCAGTGGCTCTGGAATGGTTTTCTCAGGCATCCCAGACCTGGTCAGGCAGATGTTCCGTGACTCGGCCAAAGACGCAGGTAAAGCTGTGAACTCTGGGCTGCGCTACATGGAATATGAGAAACGGCAAGGTGCTGCTGACTGGCGTGGACTTACAGAGCTGTTGAATGATGGCGTGCGCCTGTTTAAGGAGCCCCCCATCCCAGAGGTGCTACCACAGCCATACCCAGATGCAGGGATGCCAATGGCAGCTGCCGGCCGCCCCGTACCTCCGAAAACCACCGCACGACGACGCAAAGCATCTCCGGGGTCAGAGAATGGAGAGAGTGAAGGAAGACCAGATCACCCAGTTAGAGAGCCCTGGCCCCGAGGTGCCTATCCAGGTATGGAGCCACTCTCCGGCATGCCTGCTCCTCAGGAGGGCCCACCTCGTTTACACAGCCAGCCCTCACCCATTTCGGCACTCATGGGAGTGGCTGACAGCCTTAGCTCCAGCCAGATGGCCAGGGATAGCCCCAGCATTTCCGCTGCCCACTCCTCTGCAGCAGGGCGTCCCACTAGTGGCAGTCCCTCCACAGCCTCCTCCTCAGTGTCCCAGGCAGTCATGGGGCAGGGTGCAGGGGGACCAAGCAACACCAATGCCGGGGAGTCGGGAAGCAGCACTCAGGGGGCTCTGCTTTGCTGCACCCTCTGCCGAGAGCGTTTGGAGGATACCCACTTCGTCCAATGTCCCTCAGTCCCACACCACAAGTTCTGCTTCCCCTGCACCCGCGGCTCCATCCGCAGCCAAGGCCCTGGAGGGGAAGTGTACTGTCCCAGCGGAGAGCGCTGTCCCCTGTCAGGATCTACAGTGCCGTGGGCTTTCATGCAGGGAGAGATCTCCACCATCCTGGCTGGGGACGGAGACGTGACGGTGAAGAAGGAGAGCGACCCTTGACCTCTCAGTTCTGCTGTGGTGAATGGTAAGGTACCAGATGTTAGTCCATCCGGGTTCCATTCACTTTTAATTTAGTTAATTCAAAATTGAAACAAACAAAATAGCTGTGCACTGATGATGGGGCATAATTCTCATTTATTTGTCAATAAGTCAGGAAAATATTCTCGTGCCAAAAGATTTTCAATATTTGAATTTTAAAGGTGCACTATGAAGTTTTGGAGGAGGGGTTGTTATTTACAACTGCATTGCCTGCAATTTAAAACTTTTATGATGCATGTAGCCTAGGCGAATTGTTATTTGATATGTCATCATAAATAAAAACAAAATAATTTCCGGGCACTGTGAACCAAATGTAAGCCTAGAAGATGCTTAGCCTACTTGGAATAGTAAGTCTGTTTGAAAAAATTGTGGGTCATGCCATTGTAAACAATAACAGTGAAACAAGTAGCTGTCTAGTTTCAAACAGTGTTTAAGGGACCCAATTTTCCTCTGAGGACAGTTTATTTATTTACTTCCAAGTTAAAAATATCTCTCCCAAAATTCATTAGAGTTGCCAGTATAAATTTTGGACTGAAGTCCTTCCTGATAATGTATCAGACATGAGGTATCCATAATATATTGATATGATACATTGTCCAAAAATCCAGAGTCCCACTAGGCCCGTGTATAGATTATCCGCACCGGACATGGGGGGCATTGGGTCAGATGCCCCTGCAATAAATATGGAGGAGGCGCATAGCATTGCTCCCCCAATATCTCAGTTAGCCATACCTTAAAGGGGCACATCACCGAAAAAGAGAACTGATTTATTTTGCACATAATCTCACACATTAACAGTTTTGCATATATTCATTTAGTTTAGCAGTTATTGAGAGTTAATGAGTTTGGATATGCCATCCAGTGATGTCATCGGAGGACACTGAATCGTTGTGTTTTGTTAATTTTAGCTTTGAGAAATGTAGATGAAAAACTGCGATAGAGATTCCTGTTTTTTCATTCACATCATTTTATAGAGCTGTAATTAACACAACACAAGGATTCTATGTGCTCTGATGACATCACTGGAGGACATTCAAAGTCATTCATTTTCAATAACTGTCAAACAAAAAGTTATTAACACAAACAGTCGCTGTGCGCAATGGATAGCTGATCCCTGCCTCATTGCAACTTTCCGATGGCATAACAAGAAATTAGGAAAAGTTCAGTCTGTGAAATGCTTTCCCAAGCCAAGGGTTGAACTGTATTGTAGAGAAGCTGGAGGACCTGCTCCATAAGTTCATCTGGTATTCTGTTGTGATTATATTTCTTCTTCAAGATGTTTGAATGTAACCCTACAGTAGGCCTACTAATTTTTTCCACTTAGACCAGCTTCTACACATGGCCATCCTTCATTTCTGCCACAGAGTCCTTAGTTACCATGGCAACCCCTCACTGCGTGATTCCCAGCCTGGCAGAGAACGTTATTAATTATTTTCTCTGAATATTTTTCTTGTGTAGAAAGTAGTTTTGTTGTTGCCACCATCTTTAGGATTTCCCCATTCAAGACTACCAGTTTCCTCATGTCTGTTTTTACTACCACTTCTCACAGGTCACATTGGAGATTGGCCATTATTTGAATAATCTGAATTAATATTAATATTTAGGCAATAATTGTAATAGATGGACAATTGATTTGTGGTGATACTCTATTCATTTTTATCACACTGCATTTATGGGTAGTGTAGAAGGAAGCTCCTAGTTCCAACTGTGCATCGAAGTTGTACAAACTGATTTATACTCTCTTGCCTGTTTATTTTATACAGTTACCCCAGATACAGTGCAGTCCCTAAGTCTGAGTCTAGTGAAATATTTTTTGTTGTTTTGGCTATGTATTCCAGCACATTGGATTTGAAATGGAACAATGACTATGCGGTTAACATGCAGACTTTCACCTTTAATTTGAGGTTGTTTACATCCCATCGGGTGAACTGTGTCGATATTATAGCCCTTTTCATACATAGTTCCCTCATTTTAGGGGACCAAAAGTAATTGGATAAATTAACATAAAGCCATCACATTCAATATTTGGTAACAAACCCTTAACGTGGTCATTCGTGAAATTATTTAGTCTTTCCTGCTAACAAAGCAGAGACCAATGCCCCTCAATACATTTGTATGGGACTATGTGAATATGTAGGGGTATGGGATATATAGTTGACCTGAGTGTTATGTTGTCCAGTCCCTGGGGGTTCAAAGAAAATGTAAATCATCACCCTCCAAGTGAAAGTTCAGATAGGTGCAATTTCAGTGGCTTTTTCGTGTCCAATTCTACTATGGAAGTCAATGGAGAAATTGGACAGGAAAAAGTCACTGACATTGCACCCATCTGTACTTTCACTTTCAGGTTTCAGTCCATACAGGAGGAGCCTAGTACTTGGGACTCAGTACTCACCCATATAGAGGTTGGCTGCACTATACGGACAACAGTTGTTGCTTAGGGCTACTTCAGACAGTTGCACAAGGAATTGATAATTGGGGGTTCTCTCAGCTATGACCGTGACAGAAGCTTGTTCATGTATTTGCATGTACAGGGATTCAATGTCCATGGTGATCCGTGAGTTAGAGAGCCCAAATACCTAAGCCATCTAGTTGGGAGTATGAGGTCAGATATAGGATGGATGTCTGAGGACATAAAGCTGTATGTAGCGGTCAACAAATTGGGTGAGGGGCTCAAGTATGGAATTGTTACCTGCAATGATAGGCCGGCCAGGGCGAGGTGTCTTATGTTCAAATGACAGCAAACCTGCCTCCTACCCACTCAGCAGCAGATGATCCAGGCAGCTGCTGTCTCGAAGGGAGCAGTTCTGCTGCCTGTCGCCTCAGTTGAGCACAATGAAACTTTGCCTCTTGCTACAGCAGTTCCTTGCCTATTTTTGTTTTTGGTGTGCACATACCTTAAGACCTAACTCTGTTTTGGACATCTATGCTGTGGTTTGGAGACAGTCTTGTATAGACATTGGGCGTTCATTTAGCTGTTCCAAGAACTAGGGATGCACCTATACAGGTTTTTCAAGGCCAGTACCAATACCAATATCTGGTTTTTCCCCCTCCCACATTGTTATAAGAATTTGGTTTCCAGACTCCACCACAAAAACAACAATCAATCTAATTGGAAAATGTAAGGTCATTGGTGGCCTTATTCAGTCTAGTCTTGGCATCAAAGTAGGCGTAACAAAGTTTAACATTTGTGAATAATTATTATTCAGTTGATAAAGCAGCACTTTTAGTCTGACGTTTTTGAATACATTTTCGAATACATTTTTCTGTCAAAATTCTTACATTTGTCTTTTTTTCTCCACAGTGGATCAAACAACACTTTGAAAGCACTTCCCTTATTTCTCACCCAGTAATCCACCTGGCTGCAGTTCATTACATGTACCCTTGAGGTGCAGCGAGAAAACAGAATTACCTTGAAACCCAGGACAACTACAGAAACACCATTTTAGTAAGAGGCAACTCACCAAAAGGGGCCATGTCTGTTTGTTTGGACTGGGCTCACTTGGAAGTGTTGCTAGTACATTAAGGCCAACTCTAGAGCAAGTTCTACAGAAATTACTCTCCATGTCCAATATACAACAAAGGCTTTTCATGTGGCCTTGTTTTAAAAGCCCAGGATTGAAAGCACAGGTCTGTTTTAAGAATGACAATCTGTTTTTGTTTTTTTCATTTGTGTTTCTATTATATATTACAAAATATTAAGTTGCATACTGTGTTCTACAAGTGAATGACACCAATATTGTTAGTACATGGTGTGACAGAATCATGGAATCAATCGGACTGAAAAACAAGTGAATGTTCAAAATATGGCAAAACCATTAGGTCCTTAAAGCCAAGGTTTGAAAAATGTAATCACTCATAATGTCTAGGTATGCTCCTTTATTACATATATTGTATGTCAAAAATGTGAATTTACTTTCAATGGCTATGTAATTTCTATTTTTGATACAATACAAATTTATATGTATTTGTTTATAGTAAGTGATGAGAAGACCAAAGATGGCTTCATGCTCTATGTAATTTTATTGTATTGTAGCTGTGTATGCCGTATTCACTGATAACCTTGGCATCTGTCATTAATTTCTCCATCTATCACAGAAGTAAGCTTGTTATTGTCTGTCTGATATTTACTTTTTGAACTCTCCCATATTATATATATATATAAGGTAAGATAATTAGCATCACTGGCTTCAATGTTTAACCCATGTACTTAAGTGATCTTAAGAGGTCAACTCTATAATAAATTACAGAATAGTTATTGTAGTTATGGTTCTTGTCTTATTTTATTGTTTAACACATTTGATAGAAATATATGACACAGGGATTAGGTGTTACACTCTTGGCTTTGGTTTTTCTTTCACTTTATTTGAATATTTGTTGCTGGGGGAAAAACTATTTGGAGATAACACAAACCCAACACAATTTGTTGCCATGCTGTTAATGCATAGATAAAGCATTTCACAGAAGAGCCGACCCCAATACCACAGTTAACCAGCCTTGTAAACATTGCATTTGAGTAGCGAAGAGAACTTATAGTGCAAAATCAATAAATCTAGAGATAAGCCACACAAAAAAGCATGACATGAGCATACACTAAGTGGAGCATCACACCAAACAATGTTAAGATATGAAAATATTGTAAACCATAACCACACCCAGAAATGTAATCATTAAATATATTCTCAATAGAAATGTTTGTTATTTGTACATTGAATGTGGTGTAATCCCTTGTTTGCCTCTGGAAACATTTTTTAATACCAAGTTGAGCAGGGGTGCAACTCATCTGTCCATTAGACAGTGTGGCTGCCAGCCAATCGCCTCAGAAGGGGCTACCCGAGTCTCTCAGGGCCTCTTGAGCTCCCTTCAGGGTCTCTCGCTTAACGCATTTCCAGTAGCCAGAGAAGCCATGCTGGGGCTGGACCTGAGGACAAGACGGCATCATATTGTCATGAGTGTTTGCATTTTTTAATTGGAAGGTCTAACCAGGGAGGAGTGTGAAGTGTCCAATCTATAAATATCACCACACTGCTTATATCTTAGTTTCAGATGCTCTTCTCTGCCTTTTTGGCATTACAATATAGATCATTTTCATGAATCCCTACTTAAAACGCATTCTAAAAAAAAAAGAAAGTACATAAACAGAATAAGATAAAATAAAGTAATAAAATGTTAATCTCTGTGGATTCAGCCGTAGACTATGCTTGAATCTAAATGGAGTCAATAATTGGCCAAACAACTTTAAGAAAACACCCTAAAATGGGAGGGCCGTGTAACAAAAGCCTTTGTTTATCTGATGTGACCAAGAGTTCTGTTATATATCGGGATTTGACAAAGTTCCAACCCTCAAATCAAAGCTAACCTCTGCACTTCAAAGTTACTGTGTTAAACATTCAAAGTAATAAGAACAGAGCCAAAACGCTTATTGTATGTCCCACTGGTGGCACTGCAGACAAATGATCTACAACTTCATTCTAACATGTTATCACCAGCAAAATTGCTTCCTATGAGATACCAGCTCTTTACCTTCAGGCCCCGAAGAATTCTGTCCTCCATTACGCCGATGAACTCCTTATGACTCAGGCAGTTATCTCCGTCCAGGTCAAAGATCTTAAATACAGTGTCCAACACACTCTCTGACAGATCATGGCCCGTGGCGATCTTCACAGCTCGCTTAAACTGAGCTGGAAGAAACAGAGGGGAGATGCATTGTGAGCCTGGGCATATTTGTGTTGAGTGGACATCATAATGTTCCTTTTTGTTTTGGTCAAGATGCAAATGGTAGAGAAACCTTACTCATTCCAATAGGACGATTGGATTCACTTATCATTTTCACAGAGAAGGCAAAATCCTCTAGGTTGTTGGTGAAGAGGCAGAAGGCTTTGAACTCATCAAATGTAATACTCTGTGAGAGAAAATCACTCAATTCAGTTTTGGGTCGCAAAGATGTGGTATTACACGAGCTTACATTTTTATGCAATTTTGATTTTATTCACATTTATTTTGTTTATTTCACCAGGTTATTAAAATATATTTTTCAAGAGAGACCTGGCCAAGAAGGGCAGCAGTACATAAATTTTCAGACACAACATGTAACTCACATCAAGACAACAGTCAAGCTAAAAGTGCAATACAGCAGAAGTGTAAGGGGAAAATACAGTACTGAACACAGAGAGGGAGAAGAGACGGGTTGGGTGACATGATATGACAGGTTGAACTCTGGAACTAAAGATGCTGCAAGTACATCACATGCGCATTTACTCTGCAGGGCCACCAAGGTGAACCCAAATACTGAGAACTGCTGCAGCATATGTCATAGATCTAACTTAAGTGTAGAACAAAATCATTCAGTTGGTTCAGCCCACAGAGATTAAAGTGGTTCCTATTAACACAATAAACCTGATGTGGGTTTCTGTTCCACCTTTCTGTTTTCTACACAGAATACAACATTGCGTCTTCTTCATTTGAGATATATCAGTGGTTGAACGTTATGCATCACCACTACTTAGAGGAAAGTGTGATGGGATTGAGTCACCTCATTACAGAATAAATCGGAAGCCTTTGGGTGGTAGTGTACACATGAGAACAGCCAATCGCCCCTACACGCATTGTAGAAAAATCATCTGACTCAAATGGCGTGCAACTGGATACTTCATAAATGCTCACTCTTCCCGTCTCTATGGTTCTGCTCATTTTGAAACCGTCTACTATTCCTGTCCTTGTACCTGGCCAGCAGGGATCCTCTTCCTCATATTTTCCCAGTAAGCGTCATTGTCTTCCTCATTGGTGTAGTGCAGCAGCCACTCGGCGAAGTCCTCTCTGCGCATGGTGTCCATCCCCTTGGAGAACTGCAGGAACTCCATCTCCTGAACCTCAGCTTGCAGATCCTCCATGAACCTGGAGGAGAAAAATGCTTTACTGACAACCATGCTGTTGATACACAGATACACTGATTAGTAAATACTATGGATGGGACAACATATCGGAATTTCTGCCGTAGCAGTAATCACAAGAATTATGTTTAAATCTATTATTTGTGTTATTCTATGTATATTGATGGGCACATTCATTGGTTACAGCAGGAGGCAGCAACATGGTAACAAGAGGACAATTCATTACCTATGGAACTCCTTATACTGCAGCTTGTTTTCTCCTTTCCTGCCAAAGAAGAAGGCTTGTAGTGTAGTGTCCGCAGCTTCCCCCTCGGTGGCTGGATTCTGTGATATGACATTTTAACATTTCATTTAAAAACCGCCTGCCTCTGCCATTCCAAGTACCATCATGCATGAAATATAACGTTATTATATTATCCACACATTATTTTCACATTAAAAAAAGCATACATTATTTGACCTTTCAAAAGTACCACAGCACATAAAATATTTATGGTGTTATCAGTGTTCTACACAATCATAAAGCATTATAAAGCACATAGAGCACATTCACACAGTGCTGACGCACCTCTGTGGGGTTGTCCTTAGGAACCTTCTCTTTTCTTTTTCCAATGATATTCTTGAGCTTCAGTAAAAAGCAAAAAGTCACAATTCATTTTCATGACAAGAAATCAAAAAGATTTACAATTACAGAATTCTTCATAATTCTATAGTTCACTTAAATCACTCAATTTAAGAATGAATTCAACAATTCCCGATTTTACATCTTGTGTGAGATTTTTGACATCACAGGTTGAAATCTTTGGGTGATGATAAACTAGGCAGCGTTTTGGGTAACAATTGAATTACCCAACAAGCAGATGTCTCAACCGTCTTGCACCGATTGATTGATTAATTGATGGCAACTTGTTACCCAGATGAATTCCATTTTGCACTATATTTCACTTCACTTCCTACTGGCAAGTATGTTGCCATGTCACATTGCCCAAAGTGTTACCTTGTAGTTCTATGGTTTCTGGCTTTGGCCAGAGTTAATGTTCACAAATATTTGACTCTCCTAGATCATAAGAATAACATGATATCTTAAATTGAGCAGTATTCCCATTTAAAGTGAACTAAAGCATTTAGAAACTGTATGTCTTCTATTTAAAATATTTAACTACAAACACAAACAACTTAACCATCATAGGACATGTCAACAGAGAGAGAATGATTTGACTCATAAATTAATGAACTGACACCCAGCTGAATAAAACAGGAGCAAATGGTAATCCATGCAGTTCTGCTCCATACTTGTCGAGTGCATTCAGGCTTGTGAACCAAGTCTGGCCATGTCAATACGACAGGTGGTGCTTAACGTGCTGACATGCAATCCAGTAGACAAACTAGCCTATACCAGGATAGAAGCACACAGACGACTCCAACTGTCACCTTAGAGGGCCCAGTCTCCCCTTACAAAAAAGTATCATGATATTTCCCTCAGAAAATGATGGAAATACCATGATATTACCATCGGTATCATGGTTCAAATTGGACTTTATGTACCATGACAAATTATTTCTACAATGGCCAGTACCATGGCCAAACTGAAATTACCATCAAACTACCATGATACTTTTTTGTATGGGTTGCCGATACCCATGCAAGCCTTTGCACTCAATAGGTGGATCTAGAGTAATCAGTATTCAGTGTTGTGCATGTCAATGTTTTGTTGACAACTATTGCACATATCTGTGCAGTTAGATGACTTTAAATGGTTTGGCTAAAATGAGGAATCAAACAAGGCTGCAGAGATGCAGATGTAGCATCAAACAAATGGCAAACAGACTTGAGGAACTAGCAGTACAACTCTACCTCACCTTTCTGATTGGTATTGGCACCAAGGGTCCATACTTACAAGTGCGGTAGCATCAGTACTTGAGGCAGCATTAAAAGTGGCAATATTTTAAAAATGAAGTGTTCACATATAGACACTTGATCAAAATTACATTTAGTCTGATTTGAATGACAACACAATTTTCACTTTATCTGTGCAATATATGTATACAATTGTTCCTACCTCTATGGTATTTAAATACAAAAATCAACCATTATTATTATTATTATTATTATTATATCTAAAATATTTATAATAATTATACAACATGATTACACTGAAAAAGCAAACATATTTAAAATGAAACCAAACATATTGACTCCCCTATTTAAAGTTTTAAAAGTTCTTACCTTGAGGAATTCCTTTTGGTCAACATGCTCATTTCCATCAATATCAAGCATTTTGAAAGCTATATGAAATCCTGTGCGAGGCTCTGAAATTGCAATGGATTTTCTGTTATATATGCTGCCTGTGCATAGCAGAATTTCACAGTAACTGACAACATGTGCACATTTAGTGAGACAGGGTAACTTTTCCCAAGACTGGCTCGAAAACAATGTTGAGAAATAATAATTAAAAACGAAGGGGGAGGGTGCTCAAATTGCTTGATTTGTTTTACTAAGATAAATATTACATTACATCTACAAGGTTTCAGATTTCAGACACAAACCACAGCAAAAAACAATATTCCACAGCAATATTCCCCACACTGTAGAAAAAAACAGCACGGTTTGGCCATAAACTTCTATCCAAATATCCCTCTTATTCCAGGGAACCATTCTGTGAGTATGGGAAAAGTCAATCCAAGGCAGGTTGAACTGCAGCGCACGCCAGGTTTGGAAATCTAAAACTTACTGGTCAGGATAGTCAACAGGAACAGGTACTCTGTGTAAGATATCAGACCTGCAAGACATGAAAATATAACTTTTTTGTGGTATTCATTGTATTCCATTGCAGACATCTTGGTCAGCAAACAACAGGTGATTGTAATCATCTAGCATGTGATTATCATTAAATGACAACCGTGGCCAATGAGCTTTAGCCCTGCGCCATATTAGTTGGCAAAATATGTCATGACAATACTATGAATAAGATAAGAATACTTTATCTCCAGGGGAAAATCGCATCATTGTCAAAAGCACAACATGGCAATGGTTGGAAGGGAATCTACAAAAGTAACTAAGAACATGAAAAAGGAAAAAGATATAAACACCACTTTAAGTGCAGGATTCCTATTTATATACAGAAAATCTTCAGGAGTCAACAGCTACATAATAACAGAGTTATGTACAATAAGTGAGTGTGAATCGTATTTAAATGTACATAACAGTGCAGGTGTGCATATATTGCACAGAAATATATGCTATGACAACTCTAGTCTACAAATTTACAGATGGCTAGACAAATTTACAGAGTAATGTGTGAGAGAGCATATGTAGCAGATAAGAGCAGGTGTGCAAGGATACATATGAAAAATTATATATGGGTACTAATAATTACAGGCTATATTAAAATGACTTTTTGGGGCATTAAGTACCAAATTATGAACAGAGCACTGCATCCCCTGGAGCAGGTTTGCTCATGTACAGGGATGGTCATATTGGGGCCTTCTCAGGGGATTAAACCTGTGACAGTCTTCTAACCACCAGGCCATCCCTCCATCTCATGTGTGCTAGGTAACTCATGTATCACTGAGTCACTGGGTGTAACTCAACATCATTGAAAATGTATTTAAGATTAAATAAAGGTTTGAAATGAAATTAAATGAAATTTGGACTTTGAAACACACTAATGGAAATTTAAAAAATGAATGAGACGCTTCCATCTTCAGTGACACTATTCAGCTCAGATGACTAGTCTGATCACTTACCATTGTCTCCAATGTTTCTGAACAGCTCGTTGCCAGGTTGTGCTCGTGAGGCCACGGTCAACATTTTATCAACCTCCTGCAAATATTCCCATTAAGAAACAAGACCATAAAACAATCAATGACAAACTGAGAATACTTCTCCACACATGCAGTTTGATTTTAAGTAATTCACACCCTGTCACAATCCAAACACCTACCTCTTTGGTTAAAGCTTTCTGTTGCAGCTTTCCTGCAGGACAGAGTAAATTAGTAGGCTATTACAGCATAATTTGCTTAATCACAAACCAAAGAGAAATGTATATGAATAAAAGAAGATGCACAGGAGTCAGAAACATGTCATTGCAACATTACCATACACTTACCAGACACTTGAGTAAGGCAAAGTTATTCTTGGCTTTGGGTGCATTATCCCCCGAGGTATAGTTGTTCCCCTACTTCTTTCAAATAATCATCCCAATGCTCACTGCCTACACTATAATCACAGTCTGACAGTAGGGGTGATGCCCCACTTCCAAAAATAGCACTACAACACTGGTTATTTCAGCCTGAGGTGTTGGGAGACTGGTGCGGTGCCTGAGATGGAGGGCATATGCTGAGGAGGCAGGTATACTGACCCCACCATTCTGTCAGTGATTATTGGGCAGATGGGTTATATTCTCTAAAGAGGTGGGTATACCCATATACCACATCTGCCAACATATTCTCTAAAGAGGTGGGTATACCCATATACCACATCTGCCAACATATTCTCTAAAGAGGTGGGTATACCCATATACCACATCTGCCAACATATTCTCTAAAGAGGTGGGTATACCCATATACCACATCTGCCAACATTGGGGGTTGATGCAAGCATAGACTAAAAGTGGTCTTATATGCAATGTATCCCCAGACCTGCTGGAAATGGGTGGGGTAAGTGGATGACTGTCAGTCTCACCTTCCTCAACTACTACTGTCAATGTGCCCTTGAGCAAGG
>OMKL01045148.1:0-14163 GCA_900302295.1 Parasudis fraserbrunneri
CTGTCCCATCCTCAGGGCTCAGGGAGATTCAATGGGCCTATTGGACAGCAGCCACTGGTACGGTTTGAAGGACAAGGGCCTGGTCCTGGACACTTTGACAGCCCTATGCAGCCCAACCGTTTTGACAGGCCACAGAGATTTGACAGCAACATGGGGCCAGGGCCTGGCCCAAGGCCCGGTCCAGGTCCAGGTCCAGTAGGCTTCCAGCAACCGTGTCCAATGCGCTTCAATGGGCCTCCTAATCAGATGGGTCCAACACGCTTTGATGGCCCCTCCCCACCTGGACCGATGCACTTTCACGGCCCCAGCCAGCCTGGCCCAAGGTATGACATGCCCAACATGCCCCCCCAGGGTATGCCGCCACGCTTTAACTGTCCCCCAGAACAGCAAGGCCCACCAAGATTTGGCCCTCCTAACAACATGCAGCCTCTCGGCCCTCCCATGTACGAGAACCCGGCTGGCCCCCCTCAGCAGTCCAGCAACTTCAACATGCCCAACCAGTGCTTCCCACAACCCATGAACCCTCAGTTTGCTGGAGGTCCGCTTCCTTTCCAAGCACAGCAGAATGTGCCACAGGGAGGGAACTTCAACGTGCCACCAGGCCCTCCCTTCAACCAGCCTGCTGGGCCTCCCTTCTTCAACCCTGGGGCTCCACCTGCTGGGAACATGCAACAGCCGGTAAGCCCCGCCTCTTTGTCAGTTGGCCATTTGCACACACTTTTTTATTACGGTTCTACAGTGCTATGACTTGCATATACTCCTTGAAATGAATTTGGCTTACCTAGTCAAAAAAAGGAATCGGTATTCGTTGTCATTTTCATAGATCATACTCCACATATTTTCCTGTGTTTCATGGAACAAATGTAACCCCTCTTTTCATTTCCCCTCTGGTTTCCTGCTGTTTTTGCCATTGCTTCTCATGTGTGTCTCTCATTTGTATTTCACTGTATGATGAATGTTATTTAGGGCTTGAAGTTGAAGTTTTATGAACTCTAATTGGCAAGCAAATGGTGATGGTTATCGATGACGTCAACTAAGTCATTGGAGCCCTAATGTGATCTTGTTTGCCATTACATTTGCATTTGTCCACTGAAATTGTTTTACCATTCAGAGTACTAACCTGGTTTGTGTTTTCTTCCCTCCAGGTAAACATGATGGCCAACCTCGCCCAGCCCTTCCTGCCACAAAATCCAGTGCCTTTCAGACAACCAGGTAAGGCCATCTCTCACAATGCTTACTATACAACTATTAGCCAAATTCTAGTCCTGATTTGGCTATCCCGAGTCCTGAGTCTTTGCTGACTATAGTTTTTTTTTATCCATGACATCATATCATGCAAGGTTCCTTTTCCTTTAATGGATTACAGAATCTACAAAAGGAAGGTGACTTGAATAATTATGACAACAGAGGATCGATGCGACAGACCACTATAATGATACAGCATGGAAATGACTAAATGACTCTCAGTATGGAAATTAGCATTCTACCTTGATATAGGCCTAGCCTAAACAAGGCCAGCCCAACCACAAAAGCCACAGTAGTCTTACAAGTAGCCCCAGTACACTATTATGAAAAATAGCCAAAATGTTAATTTCAGACTCTGGCTGTTAGATTATTGTAGTGATTAATATCATCAAGGACAAATATTCTTTCACATTAATTAATGTGTTAATTAAAATGAATAAAAAACAGTTATTGTCATTTTGCCTCACTGATCATTTTGAACTGACAATATGCGTGATTATTCATTAGAAACCTATGCCTAGACTTTCACATTTGGTGCTTATTTTTATTGCAAAATTGGCCTTAAATTTAATTAAGCTGTGGCACTAAAAGGTCTTAAATACTGTAGACACCCGAATTAACAGTTTTTTTCGGCAATAGTCTCATTTGTTTACTTTGACTATACCAAGGTATCACAACTAATCCGACAATGATATATTTTTGAAAATTCAACTTGTAGGGGCTTTAAGCGGTTGTTCACGTTGACTCAATTAATTTGTATTTCAGTTTGTGTTGTCTTAAACGGATGATGGCCCTTTTCCCCCTGCAGCTCCCCAGTTTGCCACTCCAGAGACCCACTTCGGTCAGGTGGACGTTAACGACCTACTAACAAAGCTCATCTCCACTGGCATCATCCCTGCCGCCAAACCCTCTCAGCCAGAGTCTGCCGCCACAACTGGCACAGGTCAGCACCTCTCTCAAATCACCTTGCATTTGAGATAATTTATTGTCTTTCTTAGGGAGAGTATAAATTGAACCCTTGAGGAAAAAGTACCACGCACGTCTGTTTTTAAGTTTTCAGATGAACAGTGTTTTCAGACTTTATTTTTTAAAGGTGGTAAGTTGGAGTGTTGTGTACAATCATAGTTAAAGAAAGCAGAGGTTGAATACTTTCAGATGATCCCTCCAATCATCACATTCACCCTCCCAAGTGATTTGGATTAATGTTATAACTGCAAATACATGGGCTGTCGAAAAAATGTCAAAACTGACTCATATGGTTCTTAATCTCAACAGTTCAACTTTTTAATGTTATTTGTATTGCTGAGGTGATGTTTGTATTTGTTCTAGAATCTCCCGCCACTCCTCCAGTGGCCCCGGTGGTAGTGGAGGAGGAGGAAGAGGAGGAACAGGAGGTGGAGGAGGACAACCCAGACCTGACTGGTTTCGTCATCGACGATATGAAACAGTGAGTTCAGTTTTCATACCGAGACCACAGACCACATGGTAAATTCGTTTGACACATCCATTAGGGAAGCTGAGATGCCACTACTGGTATGGCAAAGTTTTTATTGTATCCAAACCTTTGACTGTGGCTTGTGTTGAAAAAGTGACATTTCCCAACCTAGCCACCAAACCAGTTAGCTCTGTCATTCATATCTAGAGCAGTGACAACAACTTTAAGGCCTAATTCAATAGGGCTACACATAGAATATCTTTATTGTCAAGTACATTTTTACATATACCCGAAATTTGTCCATTGCATTTAACCAGGGTTTCCCCCCAGAAAAATTGTTAGTCCCAGTGGCAAGCGTCTTTTGACGGGAGGCCCGATGCGGGCCCGGTGTGGGCCGGCCGCAGACTGATGGCAGTATTACTGTAGGGCCCTATAGTTTCTGTGACTGATGGCAGTATTACTGTAGGGCCCTATAGTTTCTGTGACTGATGGCAGTATTACTGTAGGGCCCTATAGTTTCTGTGACTGATGGCAGTATTACTGTAGGGCCCTATAGTTTCTGTGACTGATGGCAGTATTACTGTAGGGCCCTATAGTTTCTGTGACTGATGGCAGTATTACTGTAGGGCCCTATAGTTTCTGTGACTGATGGCAGTATTACTGTAGGGCCCTATAGTTTCTGTGATGATGAAATCATGGAATCCAGCGTTGAAAAAAGGGCAGTGATGACACAGATTCCAGTTATTCCATAGGGCCTTACATTAAGTCTTGAAATGACCAGTGAATGTTATGTGATACTTTGGCCTGTTTGACCTACAAGATTGAACTTGTGATGGATATAATTTTGCAATAGCAGTACTAGTCAATATGTCTAAGCATAAGAGAGAGTAGGTGAAACCATTTTTCGCATTGTGGAAGTTTAATTTCATTCAAATAGCTTGTCACAAAACATTTTGAAATCGCAAAATTTGACTCTGGTTATGGGGGATACAGAAGAAGTTAGGCTTTATTCAACATTTCATCAACAATCAACAGTTATAACCATAATATGTGTGTGTGAGATTATGTGACTTGTAGCTGTCAAAAGGCTAATATGTGAGTTGTAGTAATGTATGTAACCATAATAAGGAAGGTATGCGTGACCTAGAGCAGGTGAGGAGAGAGGGACATTTAACATCAAACCTTTGTCAGCAAAGCTGATGAGGGGAGAGGAGAAGCTATTCGCTTCACTGTGTGTAGCCTGTGTGACAGGCGCTGGGTAGTGAGACAGAGGGACATAAAACATTTTAATTGCAAATGGAGATATAGAAGTGGATTCTTACAAAGTTGTACCAGACCATATATAATAATACAACAATCAAGTAGGTGTGCTCGGTGTGTCAGTGCATGTTGCAAGTTTCAGCAAATATGAGCAAACCCGTAAAAGTACATTTCTGCGGCCGAGATATGCACAAGCAAGATGGGAAGCTGTTGCGGCTAAGCAAGACTGTAGGTAGTTTGGTTAACTAACTTTTCATTCCTTGATTACCAGGTTACTCATCTGAAAAAATCTTGTACACTGGAATACATACATTTTCTTTATTGTATGGCTACAAACCATTATGTATTGTAATCGCATACAATGAAACATTTTCTTCATCAAAGAAGAGTCAAGTGTCAAACTTGTGCCTTGTTTTCATTGCACCAAAGGGGAAAATAAAAAGGCAACATTCATAGATAATTCCGGTCAAGGGTTTTGTTGAACACTAGGTTTTAATTTGAAATTGGTTGTTACTCTGCCGTGAAAATGAGTTGCCAATATCCAACTAGCACAGTAACCATCATTTTCTCCATGTTGTGAAATGAGTATTTTCCACTAATATATAGCCGTGCTCTAATGTTGTCGTCCTCTCCTGTCCCCCATCCAGGCGTTACGACAGTGTGGTGACCAAGCTATACACGGGGATACAGTGCTACTCGTGCGGGATGCGTTTCACTGCCTCACAGACGGATGTGTATGCTGATCACTTGGACTGGCACTATAGGCAGAACCGCTCTGAGAAAGACATCAGCAAGAAGGTCACTCACCGCCACTGGTACTACAGTCTGACGGTAAGTGTGCCGAGACACATACACACCACTGCTGATTGATCAGTAATACTTTGTTTAGTTCACTGAATCAGTACCTGCAGTGTAAAAAAAAAAAAAAAAAAAAAGTGGTTTTGTTTAATCCTTACCAATTATCTCTAGTGACCATTGAATGTCACTCTTAAATGCATCCCTGATGAGTTTCCCGTGTCCCCACATGTCTTTGACCCAGGACTGGGTTGAGTTTGAGGAGATAGCGGACCTGGAGGAGAGGGCCAAAAGCCAGTTCTTTGAGAAGGTCAACGAAGAGGTGGTTCAAAAGAGCCAGGAGGCGGCCAAAGAGAAGGAGTTCCAGAGTGTCAAAGCTGCGACTGATGTGGTGGCCGAGGTCAGTGTGCAGATCAAGTCCAAGCAGAAGATCTTTCTTCTCTAAATCTTGATGCGTGAATAATGTGTCAAACTAAACTTGGAATAGTGGGTCTTACGGATATATTGTAGTGGCCTTACTGAAACTGAATTTATTTAAGTCATCAGTAGTCTGAAGGAAGAGTCAGGAGTTCTACAAGATGTGTGAGTCGGGTACATTTCAGGGGGGCGACAGTGGCTCAGGAGGTGGAGCCGTCGTCTGGTAATCTGAAGGTTCCCGGTTCGATCCCCGGCTCCTCCCGGCAGCGTATCGAAGTGTCCTTGATCAAGACACTTAACCCCTAACTGCTCCCGATGAGCAGGTTGGCACCTTGCATGGTTGCCTCCGCCGTCGGTGTGTGAATGTGTGAGTGAATGGGTGAATGTCAGGCATAAGTTGTAAAGCACTTTGGATAAAAGCGCTATATAAATTCAGTCCATTTACCATTTACATTTATCCAATCGTAGTTCAGGAATAGAATGATGACCCTCCACATAGCTATATGGACAGGCTCAAAATGTGAGAAACTGGCACCAGCCATCAGTGAAATCCTGATTAATTTTTGCTGTGGTTGGATTGCTTTTAGTTTTTAGCAAGGGCAGTGTTTTACTATATGCCATTACCAGTAACTGATTGTATAATGTATGCTTATGGGAGAACCGATTGTATAATGTATGCTTATGGGAGAACTGATTGTATAATGTATGCTTATGGGAGAACTTTTCTGATTGTTCTTTTTCTGTCCCCTGTGCTCACTCAGTCATGTGAGATCTGTCAGGAGGCGTTTGAGATGTACTGGGAAGAAGATGAGGAGGAATGGCACCTGAAGAATGCCATCAGAGTTGATGAGAAAGTAGGTGTCAGCTAAATAAATGTTTTTTCATTGTTTGCCCTATGTTAGTCTTACCAGGATGTTTACTGCATGTATAGGCTGACTTATTTCAGTCGGAAGTCTCCTCCTCCTCTTCAGCTCTGTTTTGAAAATAAATGATAATGATTTTTAACGTTTTCAAAATCCCCGTCCATAGGATCAACAATAATCTTCGAGCTAGCAAGCTACACTCTCATGGTGGAAATTGTAGACGAAGAAACATTTCTCCCCAATGCTATTTTGCTTTTTGGTGCTTAGCCCCACCCTAGCCATTTGTGATTGGTTTGAGAGATACAAACAAACCAGAAATTGTTTTTCCCCAAGTGCGATATTATAATGGGTTCTGCCAGACATTTCTCCTGCACTGGTACAGCGCTAAAATGTAGTGTGGAGATTGGACTGGCAATGTAAGACAAGCCATATGTGTTAATCTGCAGTGGTGGGCCGGCACAACAAAAATGCAGTCACCACTGCTGAGGAGGGGAGTTAAAAATAAAAAATAAAAAAAAAGGCAAAATTCAACAAAACCTTGAACGCGTGCAACTCTGGTTTGGAAGGTTTACAAATGTTATTGCGATATAAAATTTTTGGCAGGGTTTTTTGGACTAAAATGTCTACTTTTAGTCACAATTCAGACATCAAACGAATCTAACATTTTCTCATTGAAATATCTGAATATGGAAATATTCTCCATGTCAGTTGAATTCAGTCAATTTTATCCTGAATTTTATTAATAAACATTAACTCTTGGTTGTTTAATGATATATCAAATTCACTTGCAGTGTAAACTTTATTTTCTTTTTAAATGTAAACAAAGAAAAAGCCAACATGAAATATTTGGAAAAATAAGAATTTGCAATTGTGGCCAACATTGTGGTATGTCTTGCAGTAATGAGGTTATTCTTGCTGCCTTAAATGTGAGCAACTCTTGACTATGAAGGGTTAATGAACCTAGGGTCTGTTGTGTTGCTGAGGGCCAGGGCTGCGATCGGGACCTAGAGGAATGCCCTGGCACCAACACTTCAACCTACACTAGAACCCGGAATTGGGACCAAAAACGGAGAGGGATGTGGAATCAAAAACAAAATTACCCTGCATCAGTACTGCTGCGAGAAATTATAAAGGGAAACGTTATAATTGATGAATAAAGCCCCAAAAGTTAAAGCTGTGCACCTATATTGATGTGTGTTTTTGTTCTTTTCACAGACGTATCACCCTTCATGTTTTGAAGATTATAAAAATGTAAGTAATGCTGGAGAAGTTTATATGCTGTTGAAGTCATTTCTGTAGAAGGATTTTGGCAGTTGGGGGTAATATGTGTGTGTGTGTGTGTGTGTGTGTGTGTACAGTTGTCGTATAATTTGTTCAGCAAGCCAATGAGTAAATGTTGATATTTTTATTGTAGTGACTGATCCAGTTTTCCCCTCTGCCTTCATCTCTTTTGTTGTTGTTCTTAGACATCATCGTTCCTGGACACCACCCCGTCCCCTGACAAGCTGCTGACGGAACACCCACTCAGCGCCATCATCAAGACGGAGCCGGAGGAGGAGGTGGAGGAGGAGGAGGAAGAGGGTAAAGTTGTTGCGCTTTTAGGAAGTTGAGGCCAAGTGTGGTGATGCTCAGAATGTGAAAAAGGAGGATCAGGTTTTGATGGAGGGCGAAACGCCAACAAGTGCAATTTCCTGAAAACCAACTGCGCTGCTGCTTTTTCCTCTCCCTTTGATTGGCTGACCTCAGCCCCTCCCGTGATTTTATAAGGAAAAGATATTTTTCTATGTTTCTCTGAGGCAGGGACCTCAGCTTGACATTATTTAAATACATTTTTGTATTTGGAATCTGCCTGTCAATTTCAGGTTTTTGTTTTGTAAATTAAAAAAAATTTTACTTTGCAAAAAGAGTTTTGGGGAGAAGATGTGTGTGTGTATATATATAAAAAAAATAACTTATGAGAAACTTTTGTGTGGTATTCTTTGTGTAAGAGGGCCATGCTTATGGATCCCAGGAAAGTGCTTTAATGATTTTTTTTTTTCCCCATAGGATAAGAATTTGTATATAGCTACGTTTTTGGTGTAAAGAATTAAATGAAAGAATGAATAAATTACAAAAGATTTTGCATCCGAGTTAGTTGTCAGTTATTGAATTGAAATGGGCGTTTAACAGGGTCCGAAAATTAACACCCGCCAAATATCAGCATATTTTCCGTTTGGCGAGTCAATCTCCGGCCACACTGGCGGACAAGTGTTGACGACAAAAATATCTCAATGTCTCAGTCAGATGAAATGAAATTGCTCAATTGTTGTATACTTTGTCCATGCAGAACCACCACATACTCTTTGATGTCAGACAAGCTTTTCATAGGCTGCTTGTATTTTTCCAACACGATCTGAGCTGCTCTGAGCAATGTACTCTCATTTATGATACTATTTGCGGCAGTTTTCAAGCACCAGAGCATGATAAGTACTGTTATTGGGAAAAACTGGGCTAATTTCATAATTTTGTGTCCACCTTTATCATACAGAGGAAAAACAGGCTGAAAGTGGATGTGAGGCTATTTTGTTAAGCTCGACATTGGAATTGGCTTGCAATATTGAATCAGATTTTGATTATTTGAACTTCTTTTGTTTTGGAAGATTATACAGTTTATTTTGTACATTAAATCAAAGTGTTACATGCATGAAAACATGCGAATGTTGGTATGGTTGACAAAAATACCTGTTAATTGGTTGGTTAAAAACATCGTTGACTAATAGATTTCTTAAATTTACTGTTCCTTTGGTCAATGAGCCAAAAAGTTAATTTCGGACCCTGTCAGTTATTGTTGGCTGAGTTTACAAAATGTACAGAAATATATTGACCTTTTTCTTGAAGTGAACTGCTGTGTACATAACATTGCCATTATGTTTCTATAAAGTCATCTGTGATCTAGGTTTCTAATTTGTACTGAGATGAACGTCATAACATTTCAGGGTATCTTTTTTTTTTTTTTTTTTTTTGCAGAGATTTGAAAGCGAATATTTTGCTTGGTCTTAACGGATCTTCAATAAAATAAATCTGAAAATTTGTTTTGCGTTTGTGTGAAAAGTGATTGGTGTGGTGTCCTGTACCCTACTTCTCCCTGATATCCCAACCCTCTTGACATTTGGTTTTAATTGTTACACAGGCTTTGAATACTAAATAAAGTTCTTTGGATTTAAAGTGCTTGTATCCTGGCTTTTCTTGTGCTAAACTGTATGTGTGACAATGGTTTTCATTAGCATATTTCACTATTGAACTCAATAAAGAAATGAGCAGATGTTCTAATGATGTTCCTTAATCAAGATTAAATTATGCACACTTCTCATTAAGGCATGAAAGGAGTCTGAGAACTAGCTGTTGTGGTCAGTGTAGGCTAAAAATCTGGTTTTTATCTTCCCCGGCTGACTAGATTACTTGATGCAAGTAGTGGAGAGTCAATTTTCAAAAATAGGTTGTCTCCTTGGCTCATAAAATATTGAGTTGCAGCTGACTACTGGTTAGGGATCTGGGGTCGAAAGGCAGTGTGATAACAATCGTAATTACAATTCCACTATATGGCCAAAAGTATGTGTGACACCTGCTCGTCCAACATTTCATTCCAAAATCATAGGCAGGAATATGGAGTTTTTATTTAAGTACTGGAATACCTGGAAAATCAGCCTCTTGTGGGGAAGTGCTTAAATAAACCTTGAAATTGAAATTGATTTGTTTACTAAAATGTACTATAAGGTTTTGCAGAATGCAAGTCAAACACAAATGTATAAAATAGATGTATTCTGGAAAAATATATGATTTAAAGAGAATATTATGGAAGTGGGTTTTGCCTAGTCTTTGTATGGATTTGGCAGTCCGAAATGTTATTTAGGTGCTGGGGGAAAATGACATGGGTAGGCCTACTTGTTGTTTGGCCAGAGTTTGAAGTCTTCAGATCAACCAGCTGTACCCTAAACTGTTCAGAATGATTGCCTTTTGTGATGTCACAAGCAATAAATTAACTTTAATTAATCAATCGGCTGTTTTGAGTCGAGAACACTGCTTACCTAATGGACTGCCCAGTTTGTAAAGGTATTTTACTCTTGGGTGTGGGGTAGCCAGGCAGGGAAGGAAATAGTTAATAAAAAAACTTGGTGTCTGCTACACCCACCAAAAACAGTGAGTTCAATATAAGGGAAGAAAGCGGTGCTGGAACATAAGAATTAGATTTAGACTAGTTTTAGTAAACATTTCCCACAGATTCAAGGAAGTCGTATAAAATTGTTGCAAAGATAATATGTCCCTTTTAAAAGCACATGAACACCATGCACATATGTTTTGATGTTTATTAAAATGCTGGCTGAAATGTTTCCTGTTAAAGCGAATAACCAATCACACAAGTGATTCATGTCTGTATGAAGCCTGCTGACAAGTGGAACCCTTTTGTAATCTTACAAGCCTCTTCAAACCGGACACTCATCATGACGTTAAGGCGTACTATGGATTGAAGTGAGCACCTGTCTGTGACATTAGATAGGCTTCTTAAACCCATTCATTTCATCAAAGTAAATTCTAAACGAGGTGTCTGCAGTGAGCAGTTATGCGTACTGTAATCACATTACTTTCTCCCATGAGGAAGTAAATTAGCCTAAAGGCAACGCATTACTGTGAAAATTTTGGTAATCACATTACAGTTACTGCATATGTTGTTACTTGCATTACATACTCCAACTTCTATTGTTACCTCTGCCAAGGAGGTTATTTTTTTGCCCCTGTTTGTCTGTCTGTGAATAAGATATCTCAAAAAGTAATGGCCGATTTGCTATAAAATTGCTGTGGACATGCATGACCTCTAATGAATGACACCTATTGACTTTGGTCACCCCATGATCTTTACTCTATCACCACCATCAGGCCAAACCTAGTTAGTTAGTTAGTTCGTTTTTGTTTGTCTTTTTATTTCTGTTCACTAAAATATTTTTGCACACCTAGTTTTAGTTCTAAGTTTAGTTTTAGTTAACTATAATAACCTTGCCTCAAGAGTAAGAAACCTCTTGGTCACCTATTTGGTGACCCCATAACCTTTTTACTAGCACCACCATCAGGCCAAACTGAAAAGTTATGGCCAGATTGCCTTAAAATTAGCTGTGAACCATCAGGCCAAATTTTCAGTTTTCATATGAGCATATCTCCTCACCCGAATACAGTCAAAACATTTGCTATAAACTGTGTGATAAGCCTTCTGAAAGTGAAAGTAATATAATGAGTACTGTAATCATTTACTTTCCACTGGGAGTAATAAGAAAAAGTAATTTGTTGCTTTTAACAGAGGTAACGGATATATAATACATTACTTTTTTGTAACAATCCCAACACGGGCCACCCATGATATCTGTCTTGCTGCTGTGATATAGTCCTCTACTGTTTCCTTGAGGTACTACAGGACCATTTCCAGGAAATCGGTGTCTTTCTTCTAAACTGCTCAGGCTGCTCACATCTCTGTATGTAATTCGATGGCTCACCCCTCCCCTCAGTATTTACAAGTCTGTTCTTTTAAACTGCAGAAGCTCCATGTATCTGGCTCCCCCATCAAATATAGATGGAACTGCAGCCTGAAACACCCTATGGCTGTGTTTGCTGTAAATTCTATTTTTTTGTTGTGACCAGCAGCATAGGTTTGTCTATTAGCCAATCGTTCCATCTGTAAAAAAATAAATTAAATAAAATAAAATAAATAAGAAGAAATATCACAGATTAGGCTACTTGCCTTTTTTGTAACCTACAGCACAGTGATGGATAGGCTACTGGGCTGGTCCACAGCTGTGTCCGGACATTAGAAAGAGCAGTAGAGAACAGAGGGACCTCTCACTCTGCCGCTACACTTCTGCAGCAGATCAACTGTCCTCTCCACAACCTAAACATGGCCAGCAATGCTACACCTGGTGAGTAAATATACTGTATGAACAGGTTGCAAATTCTAAAGTTCATTATTTACAATTTATTTACAATCACTTTATTCATGTAGCCTGAATTACTGTGTAAAGTATAACAGCTTGTGAACCTTAGATTTTAACATTTTGGATTAAGAAAAGGCAAAAGTCTTGTATTCTCTATTTTCTCATTTGGTGCCTTTTTTATTTTATTTTTTTTTATTTTTTTTACAAAGTCTTCATGGTAGCTGAGCACCTGCAGCAGAGGAGGCGCTAAGAGGAATCAATGTTTATCTGTATTTCACACGATGTAAGGACAGTAGTAGTGCGAGAGGAGAAAGCTATTTGTTAACTTTGTAGTGCGTGCACACGGCGCCTGGCTTGAAAAGTGATGCAGAGCTTGCTCTATTTCTGTTTGACATGTAAGCTCCCTCTTGCTCATTTATCTGAAATTGCCAATGCCACCTTAATGTCAAATAATCTGAACTATCCCTTTAAGGCACATTTTCCCTTGTTTATGACTTTGAAATAAGATTTGTATTTTCTGAGCCAAACCAAGCCCAAATTGAATCAAATCATGACCTCAAAAATCTAAATTCGTTTTGAATCTGAAAAGTTGTTTATGGTTACATCCCTGTTATACAGAGAATAAATGTCCTCCCCTCCTGAAATCATGAGAAAAGTTAAACTTGGATATTCACACAGCATATAGAATTGCAACAAGATGTTTCCTGTCCCTTATGAAAGCATAACACAGGATGTTCATCAAATAGTCAGGATGTATGCCTTACACTTACACCCAGACACGCAGTGATATCATTAATATTAGAAGATATAATCTCGATTTTTTTTTTTTTTTTGACCCCCACCCCTAATTACAGTATCGTTTTCCTCCATTAGGACCCATTCTAAACAATGAAGAACTCCGCATTGTGTTGGTGGGTAAGACTGGAGCTGGGAAGAGTGCCACAGGAAACACCATCCTGGGAAGAAAAGCTTTCTCATCCAGGTTTTCAGCTATTTCTCTGACAGAAAGTTGCGCTAAGGACAGAGGAGTGGTGAATGGAGAGAAGGTTGCTGTTGTCGACACTCCAGGCTTGTATGACAACAGATTTATACAGGCAAAAACCATTACAGAGGTCAAAAAGTGTGTTTCTTTTGCTTCTCCTGGTCCTCACGTGTTCCTGGTTGTGATCAAGATGGGAAGATTCACAGAAGAAGAGAAGAAAACAGTGGAGCTGATTCGGAAGGTCTTTGGTGATCAGGCAGCTAAGTACAGCATGGTTCTCTTCACAAATGGTGACCAGCTTGATGAAGACGGGACATTTGAAGAGTTTGTGCGTGCCAGTCCAGATCTTAATGGATTGATTTACAAATGCAACAACCGGTATCACGTCTTCAACAATAACGACAAGGACCGCTCTCAGGTCACTGAGCTGCTTAAGAAGATCAAGAAGATGTTGGAGGAGAATGGAGGAAGCCACTACACCAGTGAAATGTTCCAAGAGGCTGAGAGAGCCATAGAGGAGGAGAAACAGAGGATTCTGAGGGAGAGGGAGGAACAGATATGCAGAGAGGAGGAGAAAATTAAGAAAAAGTGTGAGGCAGAGCTAATGTCCGCTCAGGAAGAGGCAAAAAAAAAGGAATTGCAGAGAAAGCATGAGGAAGAATTTAAAAAAATTAGAGAAAATGAAGACCAAAAAGCCAGAAACCAAGCTGAGAGAAAGAACAAATTCATAGGGCGTGGGGCTGCCATTGGAGCTGGGTCTGGGCTTACGACAGGGGCTACTGTTGGAGCATTTGTAGGAGGTCCAGTTGGTGCAGCAGTAGGAGGAGTTGTAGGTGCAGTAGGTGGAGCTGTAGTTGGAGCTGTAGCAGGATGCTGTACCAGCTAATAAATGCGAGTCATGCCTTGGATTATGGTAACTCAAGTAACCTATTAGAGCACTAGGATCTGATATGATGTTGATTAATGTGTTAATGTTTGTTTGTAACGAGATTATGGTAACTCAAGTAACCTATTAGAACACTAGGATCTGATATGACGTTGATTATTGTTTTATACCTTTCCTACTTTTTGAACTGCACTTGCTGCCTGCCTTACACTGTTTTCATATTATTGATGTAAAGCACTTTGAGCTACAATCCTTGTATGAAATGTGCTATACAAATAAAGTTTTATTATTATAATTATATCAGATGATGAATCTGAGGGCAGAGT
>OMKL01045150.1:5925-16446 GCA_900302295.1 Parasudis fraserbrunneri
CAATTTGTCATACAGAGATGCAGGCATACACACACACACACACACACACACACACACACACACACACACACACCAGCTAAGATCTAGTCACAGTCAGTAGTTCCAGATTTGCATTGTTCATTCAGATTTGGGCCGAAACTGAAGTGGCAGAGGCAAAAATATTTTTTCCTCTTAATCTACCTTCTTACTGACTTGCAGAAATACCTGACCCCTTTGCCCCACCTGCACACACAACCACACCAGTGCATGCACACACACCTGCTTCAGCAAGTTGCAGGAGAGTGTGAAGATGTCGAAAAGGGAGGAATCTCTGAACGATGATGCTATCTTCCTATGCTTGGTCAAAGGATGTGTTGTGTCAGCCTGTTGAGAAAGATAAAGTACAACATTAAGAGCTGAAACACGATGTGGAGAAAAGATATGATGTAGGGAGGTGAGAGGAGGGGCTTGCCTGATTAATCTCATTGGTCAGCTGAGAGAGAATGGTGACTCCTATGATGCAGTGTTCCACACTGTCCTGTTATAAGATAAACAAACAAATATGTTATATACTGCACATCTGCAATATACACACAAACAAGTAGGCTGATAGGTCACACACACACACACCAATTATACATAAGCAAAACTCACATTTATTCCACTCTACAAACTCTTGTTACCACACCTCTCATGACAACTGGCAATCTTTGTACCAAACTGTTTATAGTTCAGAATTCTAGCCTAGCCATATTTCCTACTTACCAATGATTGAATGGTTGTCAATTGGTAGCATACTTTCTCAGCATGATCCATGCTGTTCTTCATACTGGATACCTGCAGCGATAGCTAGTTTGCCACAAACTAATGCAAAGTCAATGGGGCCAAGCTCCTGTCTGTACAACCTGATTGAAACGAACTGAAACCTACTCCGCAGTGCACACAAAGTAGATAGTTAGTTTAAGTTAGTTTCAGTCAGCTTGTACAGACATTAGCTTAGCCCCACTGCCTTTGCATTAGTTTGTGGCTAACTAAGCAGAGCTGCGGGGTATCCAGTATGAAGAACAGCATGGAATGTGCTGTGAAAGGACTCTCCCGATCGACAACATCACTGGCAAGTGGGAAATAGTGCTACGGTTCCCTTCAACAGTCACGTACCTGTAGGAAGCGTGTCACGTCAGCGATGACGTTTCTGAAGACGTAGTCGTCCTTCTGACAGTCAAACCAGCCCAGCTTGGTGATCCTGGCATACAGCTGGATCAGGGCCTGGGTCACAAACGCAGCGAGCTTCGGCCGCGTTGCCAAGTAGTTCAGAACATAATTCCCTGTACAGGAGCAAAGACACACAAACACATGCACTTTATCGTACTTTGAATTTAACTAATAATAATGAAAACATAGCCTATAGACGGTTTCAACTTGACAACAAAAACAAACAAAAACCAGCATTCCTCTCAGTTGTTGATATTAGCAAGCACTGCAACAGGAAATAAACTGTAGTCTTAGCTGTTTCCTAGCAACACATCAAGCAGTCCACTGAAACCATCTATATACATCAGACCGGCACATCTGGGTACTTTGGCTCTACTCACAATCATGACTACTTTTGGGGGGAAACAAACGCCATTTCCCTGTAGATAGAATTGGATTTGGCCAATATAAAAACTGTCTGCAGAAAGCATACATTTATTGAAACGTTTGTTTTGTTAGTGCATCAAATTAAGTCAAGAAATTACTTTCCAACACTAGCAGCCATTCAGGGTTCACATTATTGTGAAAAGTTACATTTGATCCGTTTATAGGCACTCAGTCGTGCCCTGTGGTATTTTCCCATTCCCCTACCTGGACAGTTAATATTACACTTATGAATCTTCGGGTGACCTAACACTAAGAGGTAAGTACTATTTACGGGACTTGATAGTCTTCAGCATGACTTACTAGGTTTCTTTTGTCCTAATGTTATAGATTGTGAACAAAAACGCCGCCTATCCCCTGTTTACTCCCCACAAGAGAGAGAGCGAGAGAGAGAGAGAGACAGAGACAGAGAGAGAGACAGAGAGAGAGAGAGACTTACGAATGTCGATGCGTTGCTCAAGGGGCAGAGGGTTGCTGGTCCGAGACACCAGTTTAGACAGGCAGGTGGCAGCTAGCAGCTGAGAGTACGATGACTGTGGAGACAAGATGGAGTAAGAAAGATTCTCTGGGCTTTTCAACAAAACGCTTAAAAACAACCAATAAGACTTGACATTAAGGCCTGTTAACACTTTTTTTTTCTTTCCATAAATCGAACAAGTGAAACATCTTGAATGCTTTCCGATGGACAAGTGAGGGGAGAATGATACAGTTAGAATGGACTGATTCTAGCAAAGTACCCAGTCAGCCGTTTGCTTCAAATAATGTGAATAGTGGCAGAACACGGACACAAAGTGTCATAGATGTGAAGCAAAGTGCCATGCCTGTGAGTCACCACTAGGGGCGTAGTGGCTAACCATGACTGACTGAATGTGAGTGAGTGAGTGAGTGAGTGGGACAGCTAGTGACATTGCCGGTCTATGTGTTCGCATCAAATAAAAAACAAACAGGCAAGACACAGATGCAGCAGAACCACAGGTGAGTATTTCACAATGAAGGATGAGCACATTAATCAGATAACTTTAACACATATTTAACTACTCATGATGGTTTGGATTTGAATCTGTAAAACTAAACTTGAATATTAGGTTTTGGAATGTGACTGTTATATATGTATTATTGTCAATTAGGAACAAAATGTCAGGTTATTCAAGATATCTGGCTAATCCTGCTTTGTAAAATACCCTGCGGATATTTATTGTTTCACTTTCAGATCTCAATCGGCTTGCTTTTCTTTCAGTTCGATCAATTGTTTTCACAGACCAGACTGTACCCAATATGGCACAATGCCACAAATGCAGATCATTTCACTGTGCCTGTGGTTTGATTACTGACCTGTAGTTTTAATAACTACTGAACCAGCACAAACACCTTTGGCTGAGCACAGTGAGCAGGTCGAATGGTGATGTAATGGAATACTACCAATACTCACGCTGCCTCTCTCCAGTAGTAGCTGACATTTGCTGAGACAGTCGGGGCTGTTGGTGAACTCCACCAGAGCCTTCTCTGCCTGGAGTCGGACGGCTGTGTCCGTTGTCTCATAGAGCTGCTTACACAGGATCTCTAGCTGGGCAAGGCTCTGCACACACACAAAATAAAAATGTAGATGATCAGTCTCCAACAGACTAATTGGAATGATTCTGAAATGTACAAAAATAGAACACATGTTCAGTTTGGTCAAAACGCAAATCAATTACAAATACAATTGGGCAGATCAAACTGGTTTGCTAAAGATATCAGTTAGGGCTGGGAGGTATAGCGAATATGAAGGTATTGAAGGTATACCATCATAGATCCATGCAAAGTATGGATTTTTACTATACCATCGCCCACGACACATAGTAACAAATATACACACTGTTATAGTTTTAACTTAATAAAAAAGAAAATCCTTGCAGCAGTATTAAAAAAGAAAATAGACCATTTTGAATGAAATGGCACCATGACAAATGTATTACAAAATAACAACACAACATAAAAAATGTCATGTCACATTGTAATTTGTACTGGAAAACCAAATACTGTCAAATACTGTTATACCGTCAAAACTAAGAAAAATCTTGGCCTTAGTCTCCCAAGCCATCAGTCAACTAGGCTAAATCATTTGTAAAACATATGTGTCTTTTTTTCATTACTTAGGCTATTTAGGCTATTTCCTGAAATATTATAAGCAGACCTCTGGTAAGCACTAAATTTAAAAAGACATGACAATTTTACAGATTTTTCAATTTAATCAACTAATTCTGTTAAGTCGACAGTCCTAGGACTATCAGACGACTAATAATTTCTTGAGTCGAGGATAGCCCTGTTCGCAGCCCCCTTACACATACCATCCTAAACAACACAGATTAGCCTTACGCTTGAACAGTGACTATACATTCACAGGTTAGTGGGGACCACAACATGCAGCTATGTGTAGGTTTTTAATTTCCTGACAAATGCAAGCAGCAAGGAATACAAAGCATGCCCAGAACAGGCACCGTCTCTGATTTCCATTTCATTATACAGATCAGTACGGATCCCATCCGGCTAAAGGGCGCTCTCTAACCTGTAGTCTCTGCAATTGTTTCCCCAATCATTACTAAATCAATTATAAACTGTTATGACATACCCCCGAATTCCAGACTGATACGTGAAGTGAAATAATAGGGAGGGTCAACAGTTTGCGTAGCTTAGCAAGGACCATAACAAAGTCAGCATCACTGGAATCAACATGCCTCACCAGCAGCTGGCACACTCGCCACCTTCAAGCCTCTCAGCCTGGCCTAGTAAAAAGGTGCTTTTCCTACATGTGCATTTAAAAGAGTGTTTCACTCCCAGTATCTCCAGTGGTTTTGAGTTACCATGTTGCAGGCAGGAAAAGTGCTGAGTCATGCAGAGCCAGTGAGATGCTAGCTACTGATAAACTGCTGATCTAAAGGGAGAGGCCATCAGGTCTGAGAGAGAGAGCGAGAGAGAGAGAGAGAGAGAAATTGAGAGAGAATGTGGTATTTTTGTATGGCATAAACGTCATGTGTATCTGTATAGGAATGGGGTGCATCTATGTATAGGAATGGTGTGTATCTATCTGCGTGTGTATTTATGTACATGGATGGTATCTGTGTGTGTGAATGGTATAGGGTGTGTGTGGTGGTGAGGGTGGGGGGTGATGATGGAGGGGAGATAGATTGCTTCCACAGACAGGGCAGGACGCCCCAAGGATGAGGGATGAGGTGTGGAACGCATCATACAGACAGCAGATAACACCGGTATGGCAGTAGTACAACTCTGTTTGGCACAGATAAGAGCTTGGGTACCAAACTCTGACAGTGTGCAGTACATACATATGACACACCACGACATCCACACACACAAACCAACTTCACACAACAGACAATGACTCTTTCATTTTGACTGGACAATAAGAACCAAGGTACAAGAACAAGCCTCAGTCAACCTGTATATGTACCGGTAGTTTCAAATATTTATGACACATAAACAGACAGAATCATTCAGAATTTCTGATCCTGTGAAAAACACTAAATTGGATGTTTTTGGTGTAGATTAGATTGAGGCCAGCCAGCGTGTGTGAGCCATGACTGCCTTGTATGATGCAGTGTCAGTTCTCAGATCTGTTGCTGTTAAAGGACCATATCAGTCTATTCGACATGTGGGTTCCAAGTCATTACCATTACTGAAAAATGTGGTAGTTATTTTCTCCCAATTCACCACTGCCACTGACCTCCAGTGTACCTGTAAATGTGTCTAAAACACCACATAAACTGAAGGAAGTCACCATATTTGACTAAAATGCCATGCCAACATCTTATGTGTCACTTGATTTCTAAAAAGTTTAGCCATTGTGATATAATACAGTATCTGAACTGAATTACCTCAGATGTTAGCATGACATTTTAGTCAAATGTGGCGACGGGCATAGGTTTAAGACACATTTTCAGATACAATGGAATCTTATGGAAGAGGTGAATCGACAGAAAATGACTTCAAAATGTTTCAGTAACGGTAAAAGATCATGAAAAAAGAAGGGTGCCTTGATTCTTTTATCAAGGCAAGAATGACTTGGAACCAACCCACAGGTCAAAAAGACTTGTATGATCATAGAACCTGTGGATCTTTATCGGCATGAGAGGAATAATGGGTGCTCATTAACACGGACCGTCCTTACATAATTCTGCTTTCATTTAGATACACTAACACAATATGACCCATTGTACTGAGTTACCATAACTGCTTCTGTGTGTAATGCACATTTACCTTCATCCCTGAGCTTTGTAAAGCCCATATGTGTACAACATACTGACACACAAAATCCTTGACCCTGGGCAAAGTTGGACATTGAACAAGATGAAAAAGGAAAGCCAGACCACCACAATGTGTGTGCAAGCACATTAAGTAATGATTGGTGAGCTAACTTCGTCCATCCATATGCCTGCGCTGCAGCAAGCCAGGTCAATTAACTACTTGACTTATCTTAGCCAAAGAGATTGGAGCTTCACAAAGAGGCTCAAATTGGCAGGGCATGCTATTGTAATCCTTGTAACTCTGCTGTAACCTTTATGTCCGGGCATTACAGATATGTTGTGGTGTTCAGCAGGCCAATTAGCTGTGGGTCTTCTAACTTACTGCTAATGAGATGTAGGTCTGCTCGTTTAAAAGAGGGATGCTACTTTGTTGCTATTGTTGTTTTATGCACCAGGACAACATGTTCTGTACTAATTAACCTTCACTACGTTCACCCATAGCCCAAAACAAGAGACAGGAGATTGTCCCCTAATCACTGACAGCATGTCACATTAATGTACAGGTCTGTAGAGAATGAATTGGAAACTGGAACTGGAAAATTTGAACTTTTCACGACCGAAATAGCTTCTAAGTCCAGAACTTTTAATCATTGTCCGATTCAAAGTAACCTACCAATCCATTATTTTCGCTGAACAGTATAGCCTAGATTTAGACCATTTATTTGAGGCCACTGGGTGAATGTAATTGACATATAATTCCATGTTCCCCCATTAGACACATGCAACATACTTGGAGTACCATGTGTCATAGACGCAGAAAATCAAGTGGCTTTTACATATCTGACATGGCTCTTGGTAACAGATTTTTCTATCATGGGAAATTCTCTGATACAATACTCTATTTCAGCCCGGTATTGACCAGAACATCCGATACCAGTATCAGTTCATCCACAATATAAAATGTACTAATCATATGTCCATATGCCAAAGCTGAGAGGTGTTGTATAAGTTCATACAGAGTCCTTCTTCTAGCTTTGGGAGAGTTGTTAATGTTGACAAATACTGTCATGGAAATTAGCCTACATAGTGTTAATTCTTACAATTGTATTCCCCTCAAAAGTCCAAAGAGTTTCTGGTCTGCCATTTTGAGGAAATAAAGTTCAATCCATTTCCCCCCATCCAATCCTATAACTACCACAAAGCCAATGTGCTGTTCAGTGTTTCAGCTATAACATAAATGGCAGGGCTGGCTAATAGAGCAAATTCGGTTTGGTTAACTAATGCTAACGTTACAGCTTGGGACCTGGGTTGTTGGGACTTTATGGAAGAAATTTAAGCCAGGAAATCAAATGTAACGTTAACCAGCCAACAGATTATCCATCTAACGTAGCCCACCTTAGTTAGCTAGCAGCTAGTTAGCCAAAACAGGTGTCCAGACCTCTCACCGCAGCTAGGCTAGCTAGCTAACGTACCAGCAGCCTGAGAGCAACAACATTGGTTATGCAGACTAGTAAGGTGGCTAGCTAACGGTAACTAGCAATTAATTTACACGCAGGTTTAGATGGCCAATATAGCTGGTAAGTTAACATGCAAGAAGCTAAAGTCAGCCAGAAACAGACAGTGGCTTGCTAAACAAAACACCCCATGAGTTCGAATGGGGTCGCGCGGGAGAATTTCTCGTCTGTGCTGAAAAGCTAACATTAGCTAGCTAGTAGGTGACGTTCACCGACTGTTTTCCTTGCTGGCTGGCTGGCGAAACTGGTAATTAATATTGTGTAGATGTTATAAATTATAAACCGATTAACAATTGGGATTATTATCCAACACAACTAACGACAACCAAGGAAAACGTTAGAGCAAGATGTCGCTAGCTAGCAGCTACTTGTGCTAGCTAGCCTGACAGCTCTTTTCCTCATCCTTGACGACGTCCAAGGCCAACCCATTTGGATCTGTGGGATGCCGTTATTGTTTGCTTCGTTGAAATGCACCGATAAAATATAGTACAATACTGGCAAGATCGCACGACTGAAATATCAACATCGGGAGTAAAACATATGCTGCACTAACAATAGGTTAGTATTTTGTTTTCGTTTCCTCACCTAATGTTAGCTAACCTAGCTAGCCCCGTTAATGCAATAAGCTGGCTGCACGATGACAGGCCACAAGTCAACACAAGCACCCGCATCCTATTATTACAGCCGACAAGAAAAGCGCCACTGCCACACGCATGCAACGGAGATGCATTTACTCTGTATGATAAATAAAGCATCTAAATCCATGCACCAACTTATTTAAACGCCAATCAATCATTTGTTCATTACAAAAACATAAACCTCTGGTTACCTGCACATGATCCGCCATTTTGCTCCATTCATGCACCTCTCACTCCCCCTAACAAAGTGCATGCGCGCAGATTCTCTAATTCTATAAAACACTTACGCTTGCGCAATCCCCCGCAGCATTGTAATCCAATGCAAAAATTCGGAATTGTATTGCGTAAAATAAAATACTTCTCTCAGAGACCAACCCCGGCCTTTGTTTACATGACTCTTAAAGGGAAATCGCACTTATTCAGTCTCGTAGAATTCACATAATTTTCTCAGCTCAGCAGTAAAGCAGTAAAATAAATTTGAAGAATGACCATTTCCAAAATGCTACCACGCCAACCTGTGTAGCCTAAACTTGAGATGGATTGGAGACATCTTCTTGGAGGCCCACAGTTCGTTGTGTTTTACCTTTTTCAGATACGGTTGATTTGTGCTGAAATATGTAACATATACAATATGTGAAATAGCATATTTCTCTCTTATACATTTAATTGAATATATTTTAATTTAGACCTATATATCCATCTTTTTGTAATGAACAAAGTGGTACAATCTATGATCGAAATTAAACAAATGGGAAGCTCAACCACTGAAAACCAATTGTTTCATTCTCAACTTGACTGAGTGAGGTCAGGTCTTAATAAAAGATAGACTCTATGTGCCAAATAAAGTTTTTAATGCTTTTAGATGCTATACATGTTTACATATCGTCACCTTCTTAAACTAATCGCCTAAGTCACTTTTTCAAGTTTTTTAGAAAACACAAAAAACTGAACCAAATTCAGAATATAGTGTTTTTAGGCAAAAAAACAAAACGTTTTCCTCAAAAACTGACGTAGGCAATTATTTAAGAAGGTGATGATATGTTATGTTTAATACTGCTTTGTTTACATTTGTAGGCTAATGTTTGTAAACAGTGGCTAAAATTGACCAGTATTTTCAGTTATGGTGAGTTATGAAAAATAAATTAAATGAAAGGCTTATTTTCAATTTACAAGTCAAACTCTCAAGAATCTTTATGCATACAGCCAAAATTAATTATTCAAATAAATAAGAGATTGGGCCTTTAACAGTCAATGATAGGCCTATGCCCAGATGTCAAAACGGAGATGTCACAACAGAAAATAGCTGGTAGTCTATCATCCCAACATTATGTACTAGCCTACCTGTTGGTCTGACCTGCAGTGACAAAGTTCTTCCTCAAGGAGGCAGTACAGGATCAGGTTATGCTTGCCGTTTTATGTTTAACCTACCACCAGTGTCCTGTGGGTCTGGTATATGTTTAGAACAATGCAGGCATCACCAGCACACACACACATACACAAGTAAGCTCTCACCCACTCACTCACTTACTCACTCACTCACTCACTCACTCACTCACTCACTCACTCACTCACACACTCACTCACTCAAGCACTCACTCACTCACTCACTCACTCACTCATGCACATACACACACACACACACACACAGTAAAAAGAGAAACAGCTACATAGTCACATATATGTTTATTTTGCTCGGGGACTATTTCCTCATAAAACAAATCCCCTAGTGCTCTTGGTTACTACATCGTAATTTAGCAAAGAACAATTTGTGTGTGTGTGTGTGTGTGTGTGTGTGTGTGTGTGTGTGTGTTTGTGTGTGTGACTGTGTTTGTCCACACACGGGGTAATTTTAGAGAACGACAGAAGCTCTCTGCAGGAATCCTAATGCTACGGTGTTTGTGTTGCAGAGAGATGTGAGGAAAAAAGAGACAGATTGAGGGAGGCGTAAAAACATTCTCCATATTGGAGTTTGAAGATAAAGCCTGTGTCAATTTTTACCTCCTTGATTTTAATGTGGTGCTCCTCTACTCACCCCCCCACCCCCAGTCACACACACACACACCCTTTTAGTGTGACAAGACAGAGAGAGGGAGGGAGGGAGAAAGGGATGAGCCGCAGACAATGAGAATGAGTGAGTAGGAGGTAGAGAGGGAAGGGTGGGATGGAAGATGGAGAGGAAATCAAGAAATGGGAGGATGAAGTAAAAGAATAGGAGGTTAATAAGGGCGCTAGAGTCTGGGGAGAGGAGGGTTACCAAATGAAGTGGGAGGCTGAGAGCGAGGACAGGACGGAGAGACAACAGTGTAAATGGGAATGGACACGTTGAAGAGATGAATAGCTGAGAGCAATGAATGGAGAGGACAACAAATGGACCGAGAGGAGAAGAAGAAAAAAGGGAGACAAAGATGTGTGTCTGGTGGTGGTGGTGGTGGTGGTGGTAGGGGGGGGGGTGTGTGTGTGTGTGTGGGGGGGGTGTTGAAGAGGAATGGAAGTCTGTGAGAGGCTCTGGAGCGTCAG
>OMKL01045151.1:6945-20326 GCA_900302295.1 Parasudis fraserbrunneri
TTTCAGACTGCCAAATCCATACAAAGACTCGGCAAAACCCATTTTCCATACAGTAAAATGTCCCCTTTAAAATCCTATTGTATGACATCCACAAGAGGGCAGTAATCGCTACAGCAGGTTGAAAATGAAAAGCACATTTGTAGGTCTATACTGCAGTAATAAAGACTGGTCAGAGTGTTAACTGTAGGTCTGTACTGCAATACTAAATATGACTGGTCAGAGTGTTAACTGTAGGTCTATACTGCAGTAATAAAGACTGGTCAGAGTGTTAACTGTAGGTCTATACTGCAATACTAAATATGACTGGTCAGAGTGTTAACTGTAGGTCTATACTGCAATACTAAATATGACTGGTCAGAGTGTTAACTGTAGGTCTATACTGCAATACTAAATATGGCTGGTCAGAGTGTTAACTGTAGGTCTATACTGCAGTAATAAATATCTGGTCAGAGTGTTAACTGTAGGTCTATACTGCAATACTAAATATGACTGGTCAGAGTGTTAACTGTAGGTCTATACTGCAATACTAAATATGACTGGTCAGAGTGTTAACTGCAGGTCTTACCACAGTGAGGTACTGTATCATCTGACCATCCACTCGGGACTCATGGAACTGGTCTTTATACTGAGGCAAACCAATGTCATCCAACCAGCCTGGAGAAGACAAATAATGAGATATTAATTTAAAGTGCCTTTATGGTAGTGGTACTGCCAGCCATACAGGCTAGCAGAGCAGTGGGGAACCTAATGGACACCACAATATTAAAAACAGACGTACGGGTGACCCAGATGTGGTCCAGCTCAGAAGACTTCTCTGTGACTTTAGTGCTGAAGGCCTTCAGAGCTAGCTGCAGCTTCTTCCTGTGCAGTGGGTGCTTCATACCCATTTCCTGGGGTCAACGAAGCATTTATATTACACAGCAATAATGACGTTTGGGTCAGTTAGCAATGAAAAATATTATTAACTGAAAATGAATTGAAATCTAAAATGATCATGTCATGTCATCATAGAGTGTTTCGTTTGAGTGAAGAGTCTGATTATTTTACATTCAACACTGTCAGTCCTCCCATTCCACTATCTGACCTTCTCAAAGTCCTGAGGTGTGGCAGACAGCAGGGTCTGTCCACTGTCAACCCACTGTCTGGTGAGGTTCACATACTGCCCCAGTCCATAATCCTCCAGCCAGCCACACACCTGCTCCCTGGTCCACTGGCTGAACGGACTGTTCAGATCACTGACATAAAACATTTCACAGTAGTTAGATCACATCTGCTCTTGTGACAGTATGTTCTGTTAAAGTACTTCAGAAGTAGTAGTAGTAGTAGTAGTAGCAGCAGTACTGTAGTAGTAGTGGTGATAGTAGTAGTGGTGGTATGATAGCAGTAGCTTTATCAGTCTAAACACATGTCTAAACAGGACCTAGTCATGCATGTGATGCAGTCATACAGAGTCCTAGCCTTACCGTACAGAGCTTCCAGACTCAGGGGTGCGGGTCAGTCTGGGCCCAGCTGTGGCACGCAATCCCCCTCTCCTAAACTGGCCTGCGTCTGGGTCCACCCCCTGTAGCCCCCCAGACTGGGTTCTTCGGAGTCTGGAGGGAAGAGGACAAAACTGCTGATTTCAACCTGCTGGGAGCATCTTTCAGAAGTGCCCAAAGTTCATTATTCCAAAAATCCACAAAGCCAAAGTGTAATAGTCTAAACAGGTTCATATAAGATAAACATTACTATTCTTTCACACAAACTCACTTTCCCCACAGCTTCCTGATGCTCCTGTTGTTTTTCAGGTATTCTGGTGAGCCCACAACTCTCTGGCCAGGCTCTGGGCTTGCACCAGAATGTACTGGGGAACGATCACTAGAGGTGCTGTCATCCAGTTTCTCTGTCTTTCCTTTAAATAGATTACAAAGATACACTTAATCAAATTCAATATATTACTTACATACAGTATAAGCAAAGAGTGTTAAGTACACTTCTAAGGGCATATGGGCAAAGACTTTATAATAATATAATAATTTCTGCTCAACAAATGCTGGGTTAAAAATGCCATATTTTCTGCATCAGAAGCGTGAATAAAAATGACCACAATCTTCACAATAAAGTACAATATTGTTACTGTATAATAGAGCAAAAAATAGGCTTGTCAGAGCTGTTCCAAAGCACCACACAGTCTTGCACAGACAATAAAGCACAGAAAATAGGCCTTTGTCAAAATTTCTCTTTTCATGCAGTTACTGAACCATTATAAAGACAGAATCTTGATGACGAACAAAAATGTATGCTCTAAATTCTAAATAGACCGTGATGAGATAAATATCACATATTCTCAGTAGCGGTCCCAAGTACTCCGTCATCCCAGTATATTCAGCAGGTGGGGGACCATGAAGTTGAAAGTAATTTGCAGCAAGTTGTTTCAACAAACCACTCATTAGTAAAATGCCTAGAAATGAGAAAGAACTCCAGCTGTGTTCAAACATGTGTGATCTCTCTGGCATTGGACTCCACAGTCTCCACATATTACGGGGCAACTCATTATAAGGGGGAGATCGGGTGGGGCTCAAGCTAAAATGGTCAATAAGGAGGGGATAGGGTGGAGCTGGGGTGAGTGTGGTCAGTCAGAGCATGGGTGTGGTCTGTGAGAAAGACATGAATATCCCAGGAACCCTCTGCTCCATCAGTGGCATCTACTATTAGCTATGATCAAAGGGACACTGGTCTCCTGATCAGAGAAGAGTGGCTTGCTCCTATGTGCTTTGGTCTGGTCTGGCACAACTGTCTCTGTTGTCTAAAAATGACCAGGGCCAAAGGAGGGTGCTCATGTGGATACCACACAACGAGGCAATCAAGGCCGACAGTAGGCTACTGAGCTACGTTCTAGTCATCTCAGCACACACTATATCCCAGACAGTCTGAGTCCATATCTTTGGGTTTACTTTGGCTGGAGTCTCCGTCCTCGCTCCCATCTGGAGACATGTGGCTCTGCTGTGACTGAGTGTCACTGCTGCTCTCTCTGTCTCCATTCTGCTCTGACAGAGAGGTATTCACAGGCAACGTCTGACTTCTGCTGTCAGCCTGGGCACTCTGGAAAAACCAACACAGTGACACAAGTAGATAACTATTTTAACAATACAACAAATCAGTTTTGATAGATTCTTTTTGAATACGTTCTTTCATCAGTTGATATTCTAAAAGAATTGCACAGCAGCTTACAAATACTGTGGAAATATGAAAAAGAAGAAAAACAAAATATTCACTGGTTTGTTTTAATGTATCACAAGAGATAGGAAAAGTCGCGGTGAAATCAAGAATTCCAGCAGAGGTTCCTGGGAAATATAGAAAGACAGAAATGAAAACATATCTACCCTTTGCGAAGGTCCATTTGGTAGATCATTCATGCTACTTGATAAAATCTGTGGTTGTGTCCTGAGAAGATATAAACACAATGGTAAAATTCAACTTGGTGACAGAACCACTAGGTTACTCTGTCCAGTACACAGTATTATACTAGCTCAGTACCTGCAGTCCATGTCTTTCTGGACTGACGACAGAGACGTATGCTGCGAGGAGGAGCTGCTTGTGGACACCTGGATCGGATGGGAGACAGAATGGAACAACATTACAGACAGTTTGCTTGTCACACAGTAGCTTAGGATACAAAATGATCACGAAAAGACAGGTGGAAGTCCAGACCATAAAAACACAATAATTCATGTTCATACAGTACAGCACACCAACAATATCAAACAATCCTGCACGTCTCTATAACAAAGGGCAGCACACAGTACACTACCGATTACAACTTGCTCATACCAACCTCAGACTTTACGTCCTCTGAATTGGCACTAGCAGTGTCTGTGTTCTGCATCATTACTCCCTGCACCTCCTCCTCACTGCTGCTTGAGGGAGTCCTGCCATTGGACAATGAACGAACAGCAGGTGGAGCTATAGTAAGAAAGAAAATGGAATCATCAGCCAAGCTGAGGTATATTTTTCTCTCAAGAAAACTGAGCTATTTTTTAAATGGAGAAATAAAAAGTATTTAACAAATAGTAACACAAAAAAAAGTAATAAAACAAATAGTGACATGAAAGCTGACAGTAGACTTGCTTACCTTGCCGTGTGTTGGAGACCTCTCTGAACTGCCTGCACTGGCTCAGGAGAAGTGTGAGCTCCTCGATGCGTCTGTCCTGCAACACAGCGTTGAGTGGCGCTCAAGGTCAACAAAATACCAATTATGATGTTTTGCTGAGCTTATGAAAACACTCATGGACTATCTGCTTCACTCTATTACTGACCAATTTACAACATAAACATCCCCGTTCCTCCACATGGACTTTACATCAAAGAGCTGAACTGGGAGGGGATTGAGGCAGACCCAGCTGGAAATCTGACTTGTGGTAACCAGCTCAGTGGAGTGTGTGTTTTTTTTGAAGTGGTGCCTATGCCTGCTTTTGCCATGTTTCTTTTAATGCAGCTAACTCCAAAATTAGATTTGGCAGCTGGGGGACTACATAAGTGTGGCTTCGCCTGAAATGGCTTGCCTCATGAGAGAGAGAGAGAGAGAGAGAGAGAGAGAGAGAGAAGGGGAAAGTGCCCCAAGCATGCCCACGTCTGTGTGTCTTCAAAGATTCTATGTGTGAGACTGCAAGAATACAAAAGCCCTACTGTGCTATAATCGGTGGAAGGTGGAGCCTCTGGGACATGGCCATCCAAAAACAATCACCTTCCAAAGAGTAATGATGGTAGCTGTTCTGAGTATAGGCCACTAAGACACCATTTAATGTAGTCAAAATTATTCTTCTGTAAACAAATGACAACACACACACTAATTCACGAAACCACCTACAGCTGTGTTGGACTGTGAGAGACAGGATACTGTCCCAGTCTCTTGGTCACTCACCTTCTCATCATTGGCGGCTAACAGTGCATCCATTCCTGTCCTCAGTCTCTGGAGTTCCTGGTCTGCAGAGAGAAGGCCCATAATGATCATTATTTTGTAAAAACATACTCAGACAAGGCATTCGCACCAGCAGCAGACAGAATAAGGAAAAATCTATTAAGTATGAATTCAGGAATTCCAATAGGTAACCCTTACAGAAAAAACACATGAAGTTCACATGTGACATTTTATTTCACATGTTATCATATGCATCTTTATTGTGTAATTATAATGGTAACACACATTAAACTTTGCCTTCACATATTATATGTGATCATGTATGTTCACATGACATGAGCCACATGTGATAATATATGAAAGCAAAGTTTCAAATATGATACCATGAACATTGCATGTGTGAAATTGTATAAACACATGCAATATAAATCACATGTGAAATGTTCCAAAAACACGTTGGAAATGCATATGATCAATTTATGTGGTTCATCTGTAAGGTAATGAGGAACAAGAGGCAAAGGGGATAGACGGAAAAGACACCAATCAATCTTAGAAACCAAGTGATGAATTTCAGAGTTCGCCCTTATTGTAGAAAAAAAACCCAACCAGAACAAAAAAAAGGTATGGAAGGAGAGTCAGGAAGACGAAGAGGAAGTTGAAGGTATGATCATTAAGTGGTGTTAAGGCTTACATTTGGTGTTTAGCCTCCTCCTGTACATCTCCTCTACGAGTGAGAGCGATGCAAGGTAGAGAGACAGAGAGACCCACCATTAGACACTATACGGTATTAACAAGTATTGTAACAGAGACCCACTATACGACACCATGTAAACAGGTACTGTAACAGAGACCCACTATGTTAGCAAGTATTGTAACTTTTCCTGCAACTTTGACTGCAAGTTAATGGATGTAAATATGGGAGTGATATGTGTCATCTATCAGGCTGAGTCAGAGTGAGAGCCTAGGGCAGGTTTGCAGAGAGCTTGGCACCGGGTGCTTACCTCTGTCTGAGCTGTCACTGGATAGAGAGGGTCTTGCCAGAAGCTGAGTGTGGAGGCTTTCTATCTCAGCATTCTTACTGAGGAGCAGCTGCTGCAGGCTGCTGATCTCTGCCTGCAGGTGAGACAGAGCAAAGACCTTTAAAGTGTGAATAAAAGTATACACATGTTCACACAAAGACACACACATACAAGCATATGCACGCGCACGCACCCACAAACTTACAGTACACGTCTGTGGGCATACTGTCTTAATAAAGTACACAGTTTAACAGCGTGTTCTAACTTGAAAGCAGTTGTTCACATGATTTCTTCTTTTTTCCACACTTGGCTGTATGTTTTATAAAGCTTATACATAAAAAGAAACCACACCATAGCCATAGGATATCAGACGCCCATTTATTAGACCAACAGTGTCTGGCGTTCACAGGCACACAAACAAAAACAGATGGCAACTATAAAGGTACGCTCAGTAGAGCACAAATCTCCACCAGACGACAGCAACCCATTTCTTCTCTAGTAGCCTACACGTTAGGTGTGGCTTAAGTGTAGGGGGCGGGGCAAACATAGACCAATGAAAGAAGATCTCCCCGCATTATTCCTATTACTCTATTATACACTATTACACTAGCACACTATTACACTAGTACACTATTACACTAGCACACGATTACACGATTACATTATTACACTATTACACTATTCCAGACTATTACACTTGTACGCTGTTACACACTATTACACACTATTATGCTATTACACACTATTATGCTATTACACACTATTACACTATTACACAATATTACACTAGTATCGAACAATTCTCAATTTCTGGATATTTTATTTAGATCATGTGACCAAGCATCACAAGACCCTTGGGATATTACCCTAAGTTATAACAACAAGGTTATACAATGGGGAATGGCCCATTGAGGTTAAATAGAGGAGGAATGAAGGAAATAAGTCTAAAAGTGCCTATATTTTCCTTAAGGAATATCAACCAAGAAATTGTCTACAGCTAACAATTTTAGGGCAAACTATATTGGTCCAGCAGAGCATAATTCCAATGCTAGTTATCTGGGAACTTGCTGCAAGTTATCAGAGTACCATAATTATCAGAAAATAACAAGGAAGCTATGAGCACAAAATATAAGGACCAGGAAGATTATTGCTTTGGATTGACATGTTTTGTTTTTTTATAAGTGGGGTATTGATGGAGTTTCAGCTACACCTACAGATGATTAAAGAGCAGGTTAAGAGGGGTATGAACTGATTATAACGAATGCAAGTTGATAAAAGTGGAAAAAAGAGTGGGAGAGAGAGAGAGAGAGAGAGAGAGAGAGAGAGAGAGAGAGAGGTGATTGGGGGCCAAAGAGAGGCCCGTCCAAGAGTGAATAGTAGGCTACCCACACACTAGCTACCATATGGCATTGACACTATCAACAGTTACTACAAACACAGTAAGGAGGGGCCCCCTTAAAAATGTGTGCACCCCGGCCCCCTGTGATCTAGCTCAGCCAGTGGTTGGTGCACATAACGATTTCTCAGAGGTGCTATGTAAAAATCATCATTACTACTTTCAATTTTGTATTCACAGGTGAGCATCATGGTGTAACATTGGTAGATACTCATTCACAAAATTAAATAGCACATAATCCAGTCTGTTACATGGGGAGGTTGGGGTACGGGTAATTAGGGGGGCCCAACAGCCAAGGTGTGGACTGCTGAGTCCTTATGACTTGGATTTGAGCCAGACTCAACAACTCAAATTGATGCCTTGTGACTTATTTCAGACACACACACACATACGAAAATGACTTAAGACTTGACTTTGATTCTTTCAGGGATGACTCGAGACTTATGATACTACACTTGAAAGGACTCATTCACCGGTATTGCCATTGTGTGTAAAACAAATCACTGTGTTTATTTGTTGATTGTGATCCGCTCTGTTATTTGAGGTTTACATAGCAGGTCTCAATGGTGATGTAATCAGTGTATCTGTATATGTGAGGTGAGAAGTAGTTGAACTGTACCTGTCGCACAGAATGACATTGACTGTTCCTCGAATCATTGTCATCGGGTTCAAGGATTTAATCATAGTGAAATACAAGAAAAGCTATTTGTAGAAAAGACAATCATCCAAATGTCCTTCTAATTAAACTTAACTTGACTCATGACTTGTGGCCTACTTGTCACTTGAGTAAGAGTGACTTGGTCCTACCTCTATTCCATTGCAATTCTTGCATCAAGACCCTCATCAGCTACTTATGCCAGTGGAGAGAGAGGGAAAAAGGAGAGAGAGGAAGAGGAAGAGAGAGAGAGAGAGAGAGAGAGAGGGAGGAAGACCAAGTAAAGGAAATACCTACAAGGAAGCCCAAGAGCTAATGCAACGGGCCCATGCCAAGGCATACAAGACGCATGTTAAAAAGGATTATGCCATCATTAAATCTATTTCTATTTGGAAAATTGTCCTCAGATTTATTAGGAAAACATCGGCTTAGACAGTAGAGATGAATTAATGAAAATAGAGGTGAATACGAGTGTGTGCAATGACTCATTCTGGCTGGAGAATTGTGTTGGACAGTACTTCGGAAAGCTCTGCATGACTGGAGAGTTCACAGTGGAATCTGGGCACTCATTGTGTATGCTCTAAAGTCTAGAGTGGTTTATTTGTTTTGTTTACCTTTGTTGCTTTGAGTTTCCTCTCATACTGTAACTTCTGGTCTTCTAGGTGCTCCACTTTGTCCTTGAGAATTCTAAGCTCCTGAAGTAAGCCCTGAGGAACACAATGTGAGAAAATAAAGTGAATTCATTCTTACAATACAACCATTGAACATATCAACATATACAGCAATCTCAGTAACATCGGGGATATCTGGATTATACCAGTGAATCAGAAAACATTACATGTAACACATTGTTTTACCACACTGTACCACATAACTCACAACTATTTCCAAATGATGCAAGTTAGGGTTAGAACAGAATACAATAACCCCCCCCCGACACACACACACACACACACACACACACACAATCCCAGCTCCACCCTGAACCAGTTTCTACAGTGTGGCAGGCTTTGTTAGGATGCATGGTCTCTATACATGTTGCTGTTTAAAGCTTTAGGATAACGGTTTAAGTATATGTTGCATAATGCCTCAATGGCCAACAAACACTGGAATGGGAGGAACCATGCTCTAGATCCAGGGTCATGCAGACAGGCTCTGCCTACACTTTCTGCTCCACAGTGGCACTCCTCCTCTGCATCTGAGCTACTCTCGCTCAGGCTATGGTTCCCATCAGGCCTGCCTGGAGCCTCCCCCAGCCTGCTGTAGTGCATCTCCTCTGGGGTACTGTCACAGGAAAGCCCCAGGTTTGAGCTGTGGGCCTCAGAGGATCCTGTGGGGCAGGTGTCAGCCTGGATCTCCAAAGCCTTTTTCTCCTGGATCTTACTATTGATCTCCTCTTGGAACCTACTCATCTGCTCCTGCAGCTCACTAATGAAGTTCACTACACTCTGACAGAAGAAAGGGAAGGAAGACTGCGGTTAAGGAAGAAGGAAAGAAATTAAAACAAGAAGTGTGTGTGTGTGTGTGTGTGTGTGTGTGTGTGTGTGTGTGTGTGTGTGTGCAATCTCTTTCCTTGGGCCTGAGCCCCATTATCTGGCAAACGACTGGATATTTCAAACCATGTAAAAGTGTAGATGCTAAAAGTGGACCATAGTAAGAAACACACAGATCTATGACTGGGCAGCCTCCTTCTCAGCCAGAGATACACTCTCATCTGACCATGGTAAGCAAGTACAGCACACACTGCATATGTGTACTGGTGTGTGGCAGTGCGTGTGTGAGAGAGCATGTTCTACTCCTATGTGTATCGCTTGTGAAGCGACATGCACTTTGAAAAACACTGACACTCTATGTAATCCAGTACATTTAACAGTTGAATCCCTCAGACAAAGAACCATGCAAGTCTGTTTTAAGTTTTCAGATGAACAATATTTTACAATCCAATTATCTAAAGATGATAAGTTGAATTGCTGTGTACATTCATTGTTAAAGACAATAGACAATAATAGGGGTCGAGAACTTTCAGGTGATGTATTCAATTTACTCCTGGTGATTTGGATTGCAGGTTTGAAGTTTTAAGATTAACAAGCCTAAACAAGCTGTTCAGAATTATTGCAGTTTGTAATGTCACAGGGGGAAAAAAGCAATGACTTAGTTTTGATTAATTAAGTAGCTGTGCCTTTTGGACACAGGAACACTGCTTACCCAATAGGGATGGGAATTGGCAATGGACCTCTAAATTTAATACTATCACAATACTTGGGTGCCAATTCGATATGTATTGTGATACTTCAGGTATTGCGATTATTTTTAGTATTGCAATTTGATATTACAATTTCTTGTTAACACTGGACCATGTTAAATTATAATCTACTTCCACAGATGAAGCATATCATGAGTCAGATTTACTTTCCCTGATGCTTCCCAGTATCTTGCAACTTAAATTGAAGCCTTTGGAAAGGCCTGGGCTAATTGTTATTGAGTGTCAGGGGACTAGCTAGTGTATGATGGCTAGCACTAGCAGCTATAAGCTAGTGATTAGCTTGTTATGTTGAATATATGTACAAAACATAGCTGGTTATCTAGATATAACAATGTATATTCCTGATTATAGTCCTGGATGAAGCCAATGTGAAGCAGGAAACCAAAATAACTTAGCCAACTAGGTTAGCAAGCTTTGTTTGTGTAAAGTTAGCTTGGCTGCTAACATTTGCATCTATTCCCCAAAACAGCTGTGACAAAGCTCTCTGTTGCTTTTGAATGTGGTTTGGCCTCTATCATTCAAAACTAGTAACTGACATATTTTCCATTCATTTCCATCTCTTTTGTCATCTCCTAGTGGTGGCTATGTTAGCTGCCTCGCTGACCAGCTAGGGCCATGCTGCTATCCGGCTGCCTGGTAACATTAGCAAGCAAACAAACATGTCAGTCACTCACTCTTTCTCACGTTCTCTTTTTCTTCCTGGTGCCACACACACACTAAATATGGACTTTTCTTTCCTTGCTTGATCTAACCCTGCCTCGTAACAAGCATTTGAATAGATAGAAAATGCAAGACAACCGAGATTAATGTTTGCTAGTGTCTGGAAACTTCTTTTTTTGTGTCATCGCTACTACCCAGTGTACTGCCCTGTTTGTAAAGGTTTGCTACTCTTGGGTGTGGGTACTTGGGTGTGGGGTAGCCAGGCAGGGAAGGGAATAATTTATTTACCATTTGGTGTGTGCTACACCCACCAAAAATGACGTGTTCAGTACAAGGGAAGAAAGAGATGCTGGAAAATAAATTAGATTTAGACTAGTTAGACTTTAGAAAACATTAAACAGTTTAAAGTTAGTTGTATACATTGTTGAAAAGATAGGCCTACTTAATATTTCCCATTTAAGACAGACTTAGGATAGGGCTCTTTGTCTCCAGGGTTCAGTTAAAACGGTTAAAACAAAAAGAGCACCATACACAGCTGAAGTGCTAGAGAAGAGAATAGGTTTGTCATCTATTAGAGGCAAGTCATGGTCCTGTCCCCATAGAGAGAGTGTAAACAGCGATGGAGGTATGCCTGGACTGTGGGCAGAGGAAGTCTCACAGGCTGGCCAGTATAGCGGATATGACAGATGATATGAAGTGCCTTCAGCGCTAAATTTAACTATGAGCTTAGTGGCTCCAAAGCAAGGAGGCTACCACTGTGTGTGTGTGTGTGTGTGTGTGTGTGTGTGTGTGTGTGTGTGTGTGTGTGTCTCAGAGACAACACGTGGCATGTCAGTGGAATGTTCAAAGCAGATTTCTGCCATTCTCTGTGACTCCAAGCAGCTGTCATAGGGAAAGCAGAGTTTGTGCACATGATGAAAGAGGAAAGGGACAGTGTTGAAACGCCTATTCCACTTCTCCCTGTTTACTGAGTAAATATCTCACAGGAAAAATAACTACAGATTATCCTAAGGCATGCAAAGGAAAGTCTTACTGCCATTTGGACAAGTCAAAATGATAGCATTTTCTTGGGAATGTCTCCCGTTGGATGGGTCCCCTAATTTAAACCCCCTAAAAGAGTGCCCCAAACGTCTCTGCTCAAATTTTCACAATGGCCCAGTCATTCTTTCACCAACAACACGGAGTTGAGAGTGAAACGCTAAGCCCTGGACTGAGGCCGACACAGCCGCACATTTAGCCCGTCATCCATCATGCCAGGTCTGCTCTGCCTGCACCGTGTAAGCCTGAGGACACAAAGGCAGTCTTTGACCAGCCCTGTTTTGACAGTAACAACATACATTATTACAGTATCCTGTCTGGTGTAACAGTGCCGCGCGGAACCTTTCCCTCTGTCCACTTCATGTGGTCACTGTATTCCCATGGCGGCAAGTAACCTAACACGTATAGGCCCCAGGCAAATGCACCGTTCAGGTTGAAGTAAAAATAAAACAAAGCTAACAGTCCTCTGAGAGTAGCTAGTTTCCTATTTCCCCTCGTCCAGGAGGAACAGTGTGGAGGTTACAGCGAGTGTTCGCCTCCATCTCTTCCACAGTGTGTTTATTGGATTCTCATAAAGTCAGGCAGCTGACTCCACGGTCGGGTCCACCAAAAACATGAGAGGAGTTTTGTCATGCACTCTCATCATTCCCAGCAAGGCTCAGCTCACTAAACACAGATCTCGGAGAGCATCTGAACAAAACAAAAATATCCCAGAGGATCAGAGCTATATAAATCTTGGCCTCAATGAGACACATACAGTATAAGCAAGCAAGGGCAAAGTATTTTTTCCTTTCCAAAATAACCTCTACCCTTAGTTCAGCCCAATGCCAGTGGGTTTGCGATGTTCACTCCACAGAACATTCAAGACAACTCTTGTCAGACTCCCAAACCCTCATTCATAAACCTCAGTACATTTACCTCAGCTTAGCCTGTATCACCCTCTCAATCAAACACCCTGGTGTGACTGTTCTTTGTCCAGCCAGTATTTGCTCTGAATGAATACTGACAAACACACTCAAGCCTACATGAGGCAAAATGCTCAATAATACTGAACAAAATCACAATTACATTTCCATCCGTGAGAGTCCTTACCTCGGCTTTGTGCTGCCTCTCAGTCCCGTGGGCCTGTTTTCCTTCCATGTCTACCAGCTTCAGTTTCAGGTAGGACACCTCCCCCATTAGATTCAGCTTCTGGCTCTCCAGTGACGTTCTGCTCAGGAGCTCCTGTCACCAACAACATGCACAGTTAGTATGACACAGCGCAAGCACCGGTAGATATGTAAACAAGCAAGCACACACGCGCAAGCACACGCACACACACACACACACACACACACACACGCACGCATGCACACACACACACACACACACACACACACACACACACACAGACACACAAAGATAACATTCAGTATGAGACAGTGCTCTAGCTACCTACAGTAACAACTCAGTT
>OMKL01045167.1:0-12991 GCA_900302295.1 Parasudis fraserbrunneri
TGATCAATTGTGCGAATATTTTTTAATGATATAGGTTTTCAAATTAATCAAAAGAATTAACGCGTTTATATTGACAACCCTAGTATATATCAAATTTATTTATATTTTTTAATTTATTTTTTTATTTTGAGCTGTACAGGACTTGCTATTACAATCCCTCATATAGTAATTGGCACTTACTGTATATATATATATATATATATATATATATATATATACACACACATGTCATATATATACACACAGACAGGTCACACGGGACATCACAGACTGACAAACAGCACAGAGGTTCATAAGGGACACTATGGATTCACATAAATGCAAAGGGAGGAAAGAGACCTCCACTTAGTTCTCCATGTCATAGTGATGTGAATTAAAATACAGTTAGAACATTAGGATTAACCGTGCAAAGCTGCAACAGATGTACATTAAACACACAGCACCAGTCCAGCAAAAAGTAACGTGTCTGTGGTGCGCTACCAAACCGCCACGCCTATATAGAGTGGATTCGGAATTTCCCCGATAAAAAAAACGACACTCCACTGGAGTGCACATAATGTATGTTTTGCATAAGGAGTAAATAGTCGTCCCGACAAAAGCATGAGGTTTCACCGCTCTAATTGGGCTTGACTGGCAGAGAATCAATAAGCAGCCCGTGTCCCCATGGCAGATAAGTTAGCGCACATGATGAGTTTACGCAGGGTCAACATAGGGATTACCCAGATGAACGGATCAAACAAAGTAATCATGATTACATAAACACTCTGTCGCCCCCCACATTTATTTGAAAGAGAAAAGCGAGGGGGTGGGGGGATAAAAAGGAATATCCAAATAAAATACATGTAGGCTTTGTAAGTTGATGAAAAGGCTATGGCTGCTTTATTGGAATGAAAACAACACTGAATGTTTTATGTTACTACTACACAAGTGTAGGAATTGTCTGATTCATGTAGACTTTAGAAGAAAAGAACTGTCTATTTTAAGTATGTTTTCAGAGCAAACTAGATTAAATGAATCTAATCTGGAAAATATTTAGAGATAATATTTAGAAATAATATAACATTCAATATAAAATTTTCATAATATTTTGAAGAACGTTCTAAACAATATGCTACAATTTGGACGTTTTTTGACTGCCAAAAGCCTGGACTATCTTGATTATGTTAACAATCCCCTAAATTCACTGCTTGTCTGGTTGCCAGGCCTGTGTTGGCAGAGGCACACTAGAGAAACCCACACAATCACTGTAAGAGGATCACCAAATGAGTCAGAGAGAGATTTAGAGAGACGGACAGAAAGAACGAATCTGATGGACTGACTATGTCAGGGACACCTGCAGAATGTATGAAAATTAGATAAGAATATCTATAAATGACATGATTGGTCTCCTTTCAGCACTAAAGCTGGGAAAAGCTGACCTCGGTCATTACGCCCCCAGTCTCTGGAGTCCCCTGCAAGATGAGCCCAGATGTGCTCCTACTTGAACCTCTTAAACTTCACTTTTCTCCTTGGCCTCTGACCAGACCTTGTTTAGATTTCATCCCTGTGTTTTTGTCTTTGTGTGTCTGTTTGTGCATGCATGTGAGTATGTGCATGTGTTGCTGTGTGGGGGAGGGGTGTTCTTTCTTTGTGGTACCTGTTCTTCTTATTATATAATTTGCACTATTTCTGTATGTTTGCATGTATTTTTTTGTTGTTTGTTTATTTTCTTACGAAGCACCGAGTTCCCTTGTGTATGAAGTGTGCTATATAACGCACACGTCACTTTGACTGAAAGACAACAAGTGATCTAGCAAGACTGCAGGTTCTTTGGGAAACTGAGAGAGTACAGTACGGTAGCCAAATGTGGAATTGACCCCATGTGACAGTGTTTCAAATGAAATGAATAGAGGAATTTGCCAAAGTGAATCTAACTGTGACCACCCAGTGAAAAGGCCCTTTTTTTAGTTTTTTTTAATATTGGGACACAATGTCCTTCAGAACAGTGATGAACACTGAGGTGCTGGTGAATGGGCCTTTTGTACCCACTAAAAGCAAAAAAAGGCTTCTTCTTCCACTTGCTCTCTGGCTAAAAGCCTCGTCACTTTGTGTTTTCAGAGCAGGCATTAAAAATACTTTCAAAATGCCGCCACTATACTGACTGAAATTCTTCAGGCAAGATGGCCTTTTAGAATTCTGAGGAACTGAGCTTAAGTCTGAAAATAGGACAAGAACAATTACCATCATTGTACACAAAGTACAGTGTATGGACAGAAACAGCCATTGCAAATCAATTTACCTTTCACATCAATGCACATCAATGCACTGCAAATGGTAAATGTCTTGGCTTTTATGTGTAATGTATTTTATTTATATGATTTTTATAATGAAACAAGAGTAGTGTGATGATTCTGTGAGGAGTGCTTATGTATAAGAGCAGAAGCAACACTCACATGTCCAGGACAATTCTTCATCAAATCTTATCTTTAATAGCAGTATGTTGTTGTTTTTTTTTACTGGCCTCAGGATAGACAGAATAAACTGTCAATGTAAATGAAAAAAAAAAAATAAATAAAAACTGTGCCCATGTTCCGAGTAATATTGCAGAATCACGGTACCGTTTCAGCCGCAGCTGTGTTGCTAAATTTGGAAAACAACTTTCATCGTTGCGCTTCAAATCCAGCATGGTAATTTAAGCAGTCACGAGAGATGTTTCGTGTAGTTATATATGCTGGGAAACTAGGGCAAGTGAATTCTTAGAATGTTGCAGTTTTGTAGCAGGCTTCTTCTCTGGATCAACTTCTTATATTCCTTTCACCACTACCAGATCGAGTAAAACAAATTTCCTGTATGTTTTATGATCCAAGCAATGGATAAACTGCAGTTAGTATTTTTTAGGGTCAGCATTCATGAGAGAGAGAGAGCGAGAGAGAGAGAGAAGAATAGAGAGAAAGTGAGTGAAGAAAATTAGTGACTGAGTGAGTGTGTGTGAATGTGAATATGTGTGTGTGTGTGTGTGTGTGTGTGTGTGTGTGTGTTTACAATCCTCACCTCGTAGGCCTGTGGGCTGGTCAGACAGCGTGCCAGAGGTCCACACCAGCTGGGCAGAGTGGTGGTGAGGGGTGGGCCGCTGTGAGTTAGGATGGGCTTCAGATAACTGGACAAACATTAAGGAAGCTAAATCTGTTCCAACATGTTCCTAAAATACTGAGATTTAAAAATAAATAATAATAATAAAAATAAATAAAAATAAAACTCTTCCTGTTCGGGAGCTAACGTTTTTATCTGAAAGAAACGGAGGGGGTTTTGGTGAGAGGGTACATTCAGTGTGTCTGTGTCTTTCAACGTTTTGCCTAGTTTCCAATAGAATGGGACCCTAGTTGCAGCCAGGTCATCACGAAAAAAAACACCCCCTCTCACATCCTGTTTACAGCGAGGTTACCGTACTGACATGATGGACTAGGCCAGAGGTAACGCAGCACACCTGCAAAAATAACTAGGCAACCATGCCTTCCTGTTGCTGACGAATAACGCGTTATTGCATTTTGAGAAAGACCGATGCCCTGCGTAGACGATTAGGTTACTAACCCCTCTGGGCACGAGGGTAGTCTGGTCTCTGTCAGAACATACAGTTCAAAGTTCAAACTGAAGCAGAGACCTTAGCATGATCAGAGTGGTAGAGTGGATTACCTGCATACTTCAAGGGTGGTGTGGCAGCTAACCCTGAGGTATTTAAGGCCCACGCTCTGATACCCAAGGACAAAGAGCCTTACAACAGCAGCCAATGGCCTCTGTGGCATATATTTACCTTACCCGTCTCACAGGCTCAGACGTGAGGGAACTCAACGCTGCTCTTAATAAGTAATCCCCCAGCACACCTCGGCTGTATCTGGCATGTGTCACCATAGAGAAAGTGTGTGTCCCCACAGTACAACACAGCTGTCCTCTTCAACACCAGCAAGACAGTCAGCCACCCCGGGGAGGCAGGCGATTGTCGAGCTGTGAAGGTAGGGGGAGGAGGTGGGAGGATGAGCTGTAAAACACTATCCCTTGAGGGTGTTATTCTCAGCCAAATTAAAGTGGAGCACCATCCATTAATGTACAGTATGTCACTGCTATAAAAGGGTCCAATCAGTGTTTGTCGGCATGAACAACTCCCTCCTTGAGCTAGGAACCAGAGGGGGGGGGGGGGGGTTCCATGCTTTGATGTCATGCTTATGTAAAACCCATAGGGCTGCTTTGAGGCAATGAATGGGAAACTGACTTTGTGGGCTCCTACAATGTTTGTCTGGAGAATATAAGTTAATCTAAATAAGCTTTATATTATAGTAACACCATCAGTTCCTAACCGGAAATGAACCCTGATTCATAGAAATCATCCCAGATGATGTCACATTTTCCATGTTTTGCTATGCATTCCCTAAGGGGTTTTATATCATAAATTAGGAGGAGGGAAAAACTGTTCACTCTGGCGGAGGGAGACAATAGGGAATGTTCACCAACACAGGCCAAACTGTCTTAAGGTAAAGAAATAATATATTTCAAGAGAAGCTACTGTAAGGGTAATATACAATATGTATTAAATACCACAAATAGTCTAATCAAGTGCATGCATAAGAGCAATCTTGCGGCACAGGAACCACTCGATCTCAGTTATCTCACAGAAGCATGCACATAGTGTGACTGTAATCAAAAGTCACTGCGACCTTGCCCAGAGGCAATAACACCATATTAGGCACACAAAGAATTTCTCTCAACAGGCTACGCAAGAAGACCAGAAGACTGGTGAGCCAAGGGGCTGGGACCAGCCTAGCGCACCAACCAAGGAAGGCATAAGTCTAAACTGCGGCCCTCCTCTTCCATAGTTTCCACCAATAGTTACTCAGAACAAAATCATATTAATACAGTGTACAATCTGACAGACTTTGTTCTCACCCGGAACTAGTGGCTGCAGTTAACTGTTTACAGCCTGCGATTTCTAACCTGGTGGGGATCCATGTACATGTACCATCCAACTCTGTGACAAATAAACCTTTGTTCATCAAACTCATATCTCGTGTTCCTGGATCAACTCTTTACAAACAACCAACGCGCAACCCTAACACTACACACCAAAAATGAATCTATATCAATATCAGCCAGTTGCAGATTGCAAAAGCAATAGCATGAATTTTAGATGGCATTTAGGTGTCTCTCTACATATTTATATTTGGTGTGTAGCTGCTTTTTAAAAGCTTTAACTCAGTGGTGCAGCCTGGAAGCCATTCTATAATGGCGAAGGTAGTCATTGAAATATATGTGTAATGGAGTTGGAGAAATCTGTTAAACTCACTCCTCATAAATACTGCCCTTTGACCAAATCAAGTGTGCACTTTTGATTTAGCTAGATCAATAGCGCTGCTGCCTTTCATGTGATCTGAAATCAGGTTGAGGTGCAGGTTTCAGCCTAGAAGAAGTGGAGGTCCTTGCTAGCATGAATGACAGATGCAACAGACATATAGCCGCAGTGACATTAAATAGGGTCACAGGTGGCATCAACATGCATAACAATAGTAGTAAAACTTAGAAGGTTTAGAACTGAGATTCTACAAAAAAAACATCTATATCTATATGTATATATCAAAAAGGATGAAACCATACAACTGGTGAAAATTATACGATCAATGTTTTTTTTTTAGCTCAGCAAGTGGGACAGAGAAAGGATACTTGTGATCGAAGGTGTACCACAATCGGAAGAGCCAGGCGCTCTCTTGTTTGGTCTTGCTTTGTCCCTCACCCTGGGTCCCATCCTAAAGAAACACAAAGAGAAGTAGGAGTCATCATAATCTCACCTTCAACACTTGCACCAACATTTAGAGGTAAAAAAAAAATGAAAAGAAAAGGTTACTGAAATGTTTTAAATTGTTCCCCCAAAATGAACCAGCTACCCGTTTTAGCATGTTCTTTCCCCAAATATTTTGATTTGAGTCATTATAAGTCCAAGGTTTGGGGAAAGTCCCTTTTGGGTTCATCTGTAAATGACAGATCTCATTGTACTCACTGCTCTTATGACCAAAAATAAGAGGAGAAGAAAAATAAAAAAATAAAAATTACTCATAGAGGTGAAAGTACAGGCTTTTAAAAGCACTTGCTTTGCTTAAAAATCTACTCAATTACAGTAACTAGAATAGTTGTAATTAGTTACCTTCCACCTCTGTCTATAGCATTAGAGTTCTCCTGCCATACATCCAGTTTCACACCCTCTTTAAGTAATCTGTTTTACATTACAATGCCTCTGGTCTGTATGAGTAACAGACCACCCAGAGTTGGAGGTTTCACTGTAGAGAACAGCTTAGCAGCGGGTTAAATATAACAGGGAGGGGAGAGAAATGACAGAAAGCGAGACAGGGAAGTGTAAAGCCGCTGTAGTAAACATCCCATTATTGTAATAGCTCCCTGGCAACTCACAACATGTTGATCGGTAACAGCACCCTCTGACTCTACGGAGGCCAGTGCCACTCCACCTCCACACACACACACACACACACACACACACACGCACACGCACACGCACACGCACACGCGCACACGCGCACACTCACCGCCTCCAGCAGGGAGGCCTGAACTTGGGCTTACAGCAGCCCATCATTAACCACGCCAGCAGCCGCGGTGACAGCATGGGTCACCGGTTGGCGTGGAATAAGAGAGCACTACAAATTACACAGAGCTCAACGGGCTACACCGATGTCATTCAGCTGCATGCACGATGCAAGAAACTCGGTCCTTACAAAGCCTTCATTACGATATTTAGATGGAAGTTAATAACAAGAATCAAGTGATTAATTTACTCAAGCTTTTCAGTAGCCTACAAGATGACTATGAATTACAAATTGCAGGGCTGCATGAAGATAGCTTACATCACACAACTACACATATAACCCGATTCTGCATTTCCAAGCTGACTCAGCTGATTCACTTCCATCTTTTTTTTTTATTATAGAAACTGAAACACACTTGTATATCATTCCGAGGTGACTTGTACAAAGCAGACATACCATACAAATTGAAGGACAGACCTTGACTTTTCAATAGGGAAGGGCGATATAATCATAAGGACTTTTTATTCTTCAACACTGGTAAGACAGTTTATATCATAATATCTGCTCATTTATGCAAAATCATGTGAAATAATCTAATTAATGTTCATTGCATTGAACTGCATGGAAATGTAAAAGTGTAACATCTAACCAAAACAAATTTTCAGATTTTGAAATCTGAGTAAATATGCAAGTGTTACCATACATTTAGACAACAGAATTGTGTACCGTGATATCATAATACCATAATTTCATGACCATATGATCCCATTGAAAGACGGTAAAACTATAACACTGAATTACTGCCGAGTGCTACTTTTCAAGTAATAATGACCACTTTGGTCTGGTGAAATTCTTCTCACCCCATGCAGAACCTGGAAGTTATCTCCTGAGGGCTGCAGGTCTTGATCTGGATCCACACCAACCCTGCAGAGGAGAAAAACTGGTCAGTGTGTGTGTGTGTGTGTGTGTGTGTGTGTGTGTGTGTGTGTGTGTGTGTGAGTGAGTGAGTGAGTGAGTGAGAGATTAGGTGTACATGTTCATCTGTGCCCACGGACACCAAAAGCACCAACCTTAAAAACAAGCCACATACGGATACACAGATACACATATAAATGTCCAGCAACATATGGAAATGACTGATTCATTTACGACAGATACACAGTTTGAGCATGCAAAGACCAGAGAAGGAAGTGACACCCATACTGAAGTAGGCCTATGTGGCTCCCTCCTCTCTTATGATGGGGCTACGGTTGATATGCGTCTTCTAATATGAAAATTAAATTAGTATTTCTCTGTTGTTTTTTCATAAACACTACATAGATTTACCACAGAAATACTGTAGTGATTCGTAGGATTCCTGCGTTTTTTCATACACACTATAGATTCACCACAATATTTCTATAGAGGAATATCATAGAAATTTAAGGTGAATCACTGTAGTATTCATGTGGTTTTACTGTATAAATACCATGGTATTACTGTAGGATTTGGTGTGTATAAAAAAATAAAAATAAATTTAAAAAAAAAACACAAAGTTTTACAATAGTTCATTTTCATATGGGTTACCCCATAATAAAACTTGTTGGTGTTACCCCAGTAGGGGTGAGCGATACACCAGTAGAAAATAAAAATAGTTTCAAACGGATGGGTACACAGAGAACTGTTGACCATTAGCTTTGACTGTATGTCAATGTGCTAGGCAAAAGTAGTATGTGTTGCACAATATGAATATTATACAATTGCACTTTTGAGACACGTGGCAAGAAATGTTTTCAGATGGTATTATATATATATACCATGATACTAAAAATAATAAGCAGATTATGCCAACATAAAACCAAAAGACACATGGGATTAAAATGTAGTACAGCAGCAACTATTTTAATACTTTCTATAATTTCACATTGGTGTCTTTTTCCAAACAGAGGGGGATTTAAATGAACACAAGCTGAAAAGATGAAACAGTAGCTTACTTTAAAATCACTGACTGTAGGGGGCAGTCTATTTTGAGCAAAGGTGAGTGGGTTCTAAATCTGAAAGAGGACCGTATGGATTGAGGCCAAGGTACAAGAGTGTAGTGTATCATGCTTATATTTGAGACACGTAACTATCATTAGCACTGAGGGTTTAACCATTACCTAGGAGTAGAAAGCTAGGAGAGGTCACGGCAGCATCATGACAAACTAAACTTGCGAACAACAACAAATGATGGGATCAGGGTCTGCTAGGGGAGATTAACATTGGGAATTTATGCTAACAGGTGATAAATCAAGAGTCAAGGTGGCTGTAGATGTTTTTGAACCGCTAAAATGAACTAAATAGTCAAGAACTAACTACGTCCATTACTTCAGCCGATTTAGATGTCAGCTCATTATGAATGTTGACATTTGACACTGATGGGAGAGTTCCAATGTCAGGCTATTTGACTCCCATTCATTCCACCTGCAATTTTGGTTCCATGTAGAAGAAACCTCCCGCCTAAAATGCAAAGAACTGTCGCATACATGGCAACCGTCAACAATACCTTCCTCCTTTAGGTACCTTGGCTACTACCCGACCTGGGCTGTCCGAAACAAGGTGCACTGTGGTCTGGCAGAATAGCCGTCTCCGTACAGCTCGTTCTTTCTAAACACCTTTCCAAGAAAGCTGATACAGACAATCTATTGTTTCTAATTGAATAAGCAAAATAGAAACAAACTAAGCATACCCCCCCCCCCAGTTCCCACCCTAATGGTTGGAAAAGGAGAAGACTAAAAGGGTCCAACTGTCCAAACAGCCCTATCACAGGGCCTCCAAGGACCTGCTCCCCTCCACCACACAGCCCCCACATGCCTCGCAGGGGAGGGAAGAAGGGGAGTAAGAGGGAAATGTGGGGCCCCCCTTGCAGGTCCTTGGGAGAGGTTAGGTTGTATGGAGGTCAGAGGCCCTGGCAAAACAAAGGGGTACAAAGCATGCTGGGATACCTCCCTCAGGAAGGATCTGGAGAAATGACCTAAGATTAAGGCTCAATGACATCCACTGCTAAGTGCCACTACAGTGAGAGGAGTATTAGGGCAACACATGTGTCCTCTGATAAGAGACTCATATGCACTCATATATACTTGTTAGGACATAATAATATCATCATGCATTCATTCCATAACTCCTGACTCTAACAACGATTACAATTTAAACAACAACAAACTAACCCTTACATTATTCTAATTCTAAACCTAAGAACAATCCTTTTCCTTGTGAACACCAGCAAATAGTCCTCACAAGTGAGGACTCATTATTATGGGGGTGTAGTTTGGTAGAAAATAGTTTCTACATGAAACTGCTCACAACAAGGTCTGTGTAGTATCCTGAGTGACCGAGACATTGCTTTTGAGTTTTTCAAAAGTATTTTTTGGTGCTTTGAGCGCCACACGCCGAGTGCCATTCAGCTCCATTGTATTGGAGTGACGGTAGATATATCTACAGCAGATATCTCCACAACTAAGCGAACCACACCTAAATTATCTGGATGGATAGATATTACTCTGGGTAAGGGGGAAAATATGTTTGGGTGAACATTTTGGGTGAACTGCCCCTTTAACACATGCACACGCACACTCATGCATGCATGCACGCACGCACATACTCACACACACACACACACACACAAGCTCAGAGGAAGCAAGCTGCCCTCATTCCCTGGACAGTTTTTGTGCTCGAAAAACACCTTTCCTCATTTTCCCTCCTGCTTGTGCTTTTCAGATCAGTTCACACTAGACTGTTGAGCAGCTTCCAGAGAACACAGTGTGATTTGTCCTTCACACTGCTGTGTGAAAATCAGAAGGACAGACCACAGAAACTCAGAGGAAAGCAGGCCCAGGCTGTCACAGATTCTCCACACTGGCCCCCTTCGGGCACACAACAGACTTTAATAAGCACTTTAACGTGTTATGGTAAACTATATGCCACCATCAACACACCTGGTTTGGCTGGTGTGTATCTTGAATCGGCGTACCATATTTAAAAACAGTTGTCGAAGGACCCACCTATTCTAAATAATTTGTCTCAAGAACCAAGCTGATTTTGTTAGCTTTGAGTAGTTAATTTAACAAAAATGTACCCTGTGTTTAGGCTGACCTACTAGCTTCACTACTTCAGTGTTTTGTTCAGCCTATTTTACATTGCAGGAACACAGTAATGTTATGGCATTCTGACACAGCCAATGTCTCGACACAAAAGTAAACATTTGCAGTGAAAATCCATCAGTGGTTTCACCCTAATAATCTTACGGTAACCCAACTTTGGGTCCAAACCCATTCTCTGAAAAAAAAACTCTCTTAATCCATAACCCATCATTTCAGCTTAGTCGTTCTGAAACACCACATGTCGCATTTTGTCGCACCGCATTTCTAAAAATATGTGTACACACACACACAGCACAACACAACACAACACAACACACACTTTTGAATCACGCTGGGACCAGTGCGATCCCAAATCCTCACTCAACCTTTTCCACGGTCATGCTAAGTGCAGAAGCTGTGCATAGATTCCCCGGCACCAGAGGAGTACAGAGTGTCATCATAACCCACCACAGCCACCACCATGTAGAAGAGAACTGTGCATATATTCAGATACAGCACCTGATGTACCGGTAAGGCCACATTTTAGGTTTCTGTCGCTGTTCCTGCAATGCCGTGTAGTCCCCAACTCTGTCGTATCACAAAGAAGTACATTTAGTCGATATATCAAATTTGAAGAGCACTGGATTGAGAAAGTTATGATAAAGCAGCACTCATATTTAGGAATGTAGCTAATAGATGATAATTACTAGATAATTAGTTGGTATACTATAATATTTGGCATATCAGTTCATGTTAAAAACAATTTTTTTTTAAATTAAAAATAAAACAGCACTTTGACAGAAAAAAACATGTTGAAGTGTGTTGCTGACATCTGTCTTTACAATATCAATATCAGGGCAATGACTATGGCTGACTAGTGTATAATACGTGCGATTTTAAGCCATTTATTTTACTCTCACAAAAATAATTGCCTTCTAATGTATGTGACACTCATACAGATGGAGGTCACTGCTATAAGGTTGATTGTGCCAGTAACCACGCAACAAATGTGACATTCCACATTCAATATTCATCAACGGCACACAGATGGGGATTGCATGGTCCAAGTGCCAAAGTTTATCTTTCACACAAAATATAATTACAGACCAGTGCAGTGTCCTTTCACACAATTAAAATAAGATAAAATTACAGTGAACAACCACAACAGTTCAGAATGCCCAGGAATGCCAGGGAATGCCTGGGAATGGCATGGGAATGCCTTGGAATGACATGGGAATGCCTGGGAGTGGCATGGGAATGGCATGGGAATGCCTCGGAATGCCTGGGAATGCCCGGGAATTTGGACCTGGGATAAGAATGATGTCAAAGGATACACGGCCAAGTGTTGGGACATTGGTGTCGGTTTACTGGAGTGCTGGGAGGCAGCAATAACCACTCAAGGATTAAAAACACTAACTGGCAACAGGCTCAGCCAAAATATGATCTTCTGTTTTGGGGACGTGCAGTGACCTGGCAGGGAGACTTAGCAGATGTTCGAGGTTAAATAAAAAGATAAGATGGGAGGACTATACATGCACTATAAGGTTTCCTGTCACAATCGAATACTAAGCTTTAATTATTAACTGAAATAAATTGTAAAAAAAAAAATTGTTTGTACATAAACCACATCTTTGAAGGTAAGTAAAGTGCGTATGAATGATCAAAAACCTCAGAATTTGATAATTAATTTCTTTGTCGTTTTCCCAGGCAAGCACCACTAAATATACTATTCCTGCATCATCACCTGCATGCACGCCTGTCACAAAATGTAAAACCGTCTACATGGATCTAAAATTATAAGCAATTGAGCTTATGGCTCAACTAGGGATTAGCAGTTCTTCCCTGAGCCGATGTGATAGCCTGCGGTGCTGCCGCAGCAGGATTTAGGGAGAGAAGCTCTTCCTCCCTGGATGACTGCACTGTCAAGATACTGTGATGAGATGCAGGCCTGCCTCCATCCATAAAGTCTATCAGTCCAAACCCGCCCATCACACTGACTGCATACTTCCAAATTCCTTCAACCCTAGTCTTCTTTCTCACTTCCCCCCCTAGTCTTCTCTCTCACTTACCACTACCGCCCAACCCTCCTAGTCTCCTCTCTCTTACCACTACCACCCAACCCTCCTAGTCTCCTCTCTCACTTACCACTACCGCCCAACCCCCCTAGTCTCCTCTCTCTTACCACTACCACCCAACCCTCCTAGTCTCCTCTCTCACTTACCACTACTGCCCAACCCCCCTAGTCTTCTCTCACTTACCACTACCAGCCAACCCTCCTAGTCTCCTCTCTCACTTACCACTACCGCCCAACCCCCCTAGTCTTCTCTCACTTAC
>OMKL01045184.1:0-16939 GCA_900302295.1 Parasudis fraserbrunneri
ATTGCTCCATCCAACCACTGAGTGTAAACACGGCTTCAAAAAAAAGAAGGCAGGAAAACGAGAGGAGAAGTGGAGAGAAGGAGCGATGGAGAGAAAGAGAGCGAAAGATAAATGGATATATTTACCCAGACTCGGTTGAGGAGGAATGTAAGCTTGGCTCAGATCACAGTATCAACTCAAGCACCGACACACACACACACACACACACACACACACACACACACAAACAGGCATCCATGCCAAACACGTACATACATACTCTCCCCTCTCTTTAGCACACACAGTAGCCAGGAGAGCCTTGAATCTGCAAACAGACAGGCTGCCGTATCATTCACTCATAAATCACTGCTGTGTTCTTCGCCTTTTTTTTACGTTCCTCTTTTTAAACTGTGTGTTCATGTGGAGGAGGGGGGTGCTTGCAAAACACTCCTACACTTCCATGAATAGGGCTTAAAACTGAAATAACGAAACTCAAAATTGGGATGTTTTTCTATTAAACCGAGTAAACCACTGATGACCACTAAGACATGCAAAACTGACTTACTTATAACTTACTGATATTGTAATTGCCTTTTTTGTCATCGCTACTCCTGCACTTTCAGGGTATGCCTGTGGAGTGTGCTTGTGTTTTTTTGTATGGATAGCTCACTTCTATCCTTTCTTTCACTCGTTTTTTCATCCCTTTTTTCTCATAGACTTATAAAGGGGCGTGGCTATTATCAACTTTTAAGCTAGAGCCTTCCAACTTGCTATACAACTTAGGACATGCTCTACTAATGAAAGTTAGAGTTGGGGAATTTCTGTTGATTACAGCTTGGCTTTGTCAAGCCAACTTAAAGTTTGTTCACAAACTTTACAGTCAAGTCAAGCAAAATAGCAACGCGTCGAACCGTGACTAAGTAAAGTAGTATTACCTCATTGTCCAGACCAGAATCTTACATCTTCTGGACTAGAATCTGTTTCTTGTAAGAAGACACAGTGATAACCTTTGCTTTTAGAGAACTAATTTGAAGACCCCTTGAATTTAAAGACATGCATTACAAGTGTGTTCAAAGAGAACATAAACAAGCTAAAAAAAAGTGGTCCACAGCAGCACTTTTGACGGCATTCTGACTGCATTTTACAAGGAAAAAGCTTGTCCTCTGGCACCACCTGGCATTTAAATATGACAAGCCAAAACGGCCAAATGCATCACTTTTCAAATATGTTTTGTTAAAAAATAAACAGCATAATGTTACAACGGTGTAAAAAGCAGTGTCCTGACTGTTATGCTGCTTTTCATGATAGCATAAAATGCATCATTCCATGAGCCACTTGTAAAGTGATGAAAAAAACGCGGTAAAATTGCGTGGTGTAAAAAGTGCTGTACAATCTGTCAGGACGCAGCTTTTTACACCTTTTAAAAAATAGACATACATTTTTTTTATAACGTAAAATAAAATATATTTATAACGTATTTGGCACTTTTGGCTTGCCATAACTCAATGCTATGCCTTGCCCACCTTTTAGGAAGCTACAGTTGCATAAAAATGAGGTAATTTTCAAGAAACCCACCATTTTTAAACAGTAGACTGCTAAGGAATACTAGTTTAAAACTTTCCAAGTGGACAGAATCAGAAGCCTAAACGTTCCTGACGTGTGTGTGTGTGAATAAGGACTAATAAAGAACAAATGGGCATAGCTTTTAGCCTTCAAACTATAATTCCAAACAGACTGTGAAGCCAGAGCATTTCACAGACTGATCTTGTCAGAGTCTCTTGTCAGAAATTACATATGGACAGTCCTTGCATAGTGGAAATTCTGAAGAACACGAGGAGTCTACTTAAATAACCAGTTAGAGCGGAGGATGATGTCTAAGACATTTGATATAGATTGAATTGGGCTTTCTGTGTGAGAATTGTGTTGCCATATTGGAATGGGAGACCATCTAATACCCTTCATGTACAACGCAGCATATCATTTTGTGCAATCTGGCAACCCAGAAAGAAAGCGATTCGCACAAATTTCTCTCCACCTACTATGAAGCATTTTCCTTTTTAACCGCAACATGTTGCCGCAAGTTGTTTTTGGCAGATTTCACTCCCTCTAGACTGATTTGTGGAATTAATGGCTCAGTCCTGTCGTAATAAGCATATGTATAGCTGGTTAAGGACTGGGGGAGCTTGGCTGTGTTTCTGTCCTTGACGCATTTACAATTGAAAAGTAAGTAGCCTACAATTGGAACATGGCAAGGCAAGATATTATCCTAAATATTTCAAGCTTAAATAACCACTCCAACTTCCGTCCATCATCTACCCAGAATAACACAGGTTTTTGCTTTTGCATTTCATCAAACAAGGGAATCCTCAAATCATAAAGTACAATAGAACATTAAATTAAATTACATGTTTGGTTCCACTTGCACAATTACAAAACGGCTTTAAGTCCCTTGATGTGGTTGTAGCTTAATCCAAGTCCCCCATCACTGCCCGACCCTCCACTGCCTATCCTCCATCCCCACCCACCACCTCAAGCGTGTTCACGTGATAGCTTGGACCTGCAACATCAGCACCCACAAACCACGATCTCTCTGCCATTTCGCTGCCATTTCGAAAGCGGACTAAGTGGACAGGGAGTGGGGGGAGCCAGAAGCGCAGCAGCTGTGTACCCACTGAGGCATCTCACACATACCCTGGGCTGGTAGTCTGGAGCTTACTTCCCCAGGCAGACTGTATGGGCAGATTCAGACCAATTCCTGAAAAACGACTGTTGGGACGAACCAGTGGGGCACGAGCAAGTCTGGAAAGGAAACAGGGACTGTATCATTGATTTTTATGGACTTTAGTGGTACCACCATTTTAATAATTACATATTGTTATTTTTGTAATAAAATATTATTGTTTATTTACTCCAGCCTCTGCTGCCACTTTGGGTATTCTAAACACACTGCTCTACCCCCATTTAAGAGAACCCTCCTTTCTATTGAGAAAAAGGTTTAATTATTATAGGGCCCTTTCTCAAACTGATCCCTCCCCGGCAGCACTTCACTACGGACTCTCTTTGAAGTAGCACTAGCAGCTGTGGAGGGAAACTCCTTATTAAAGTGGTAGTCTGTAAAATCTTGTTTATTTTGATGACATCTATTGGTGACACACGGTCATTACTGTTGCATTTTTGCACTGTATTGATTTGTTTTCCATCTTGAAAATTCATGCCAACAACTGAGTTAGTATTCTATTCATTCCAAACAAACCACTGTTGCTGCTGGAGACAGAAAACACATCACTACCTATGCACCAGATGATTTTCCTAGGAATGTTCTACCAGACACCAGTGTTTAGAACAGCCCAGAACAGCAAATGTAAAATAATGCATGAACTGGTAGAATCATTACTGTGTTATATCAGCTGGTGATAGAGAGTGGCAAAATAGACATTTATTTAAATTAAAATGTCAGAGATTATTACTTTAAGGGGAGATGTATAAAGAAACGGCAAACCATAACTAAATGTATGGCCCTCACCACTATCATTGAACTAAATCCACCGGAAGAAAAAGCAGCCATCACCATGGCTACCTGCAATTCAAAATGTCACCAAAACAATAAATATATATAAAAATAAATAAGTTGTGCGCTCTTTTAATTTATGTATGGACAGCCATTGATTGCCTATTTTGGACAACTTGAGTGTCAACCACACATTCTGTGATTTTAATAATACATTTTGTTTAATAGCGCATATTTCAAGAAATAAAGACACTTTCCAAAAAATAAAACAAAGGAAGATGAACGCCAATTGTCAAGTTACCTATATGCACATCATGACAAATATAATTGTACTATAAAGTTACAGTCAACAGGAAACTAACATTTGTAGGATTTGTTTCTTCCATTCTGCCACAGGGATTCTCCCTCTATGCACACCCGAGCCCCAGTCAGGTCTACATCCCAACCCTCTCCTTGACTCAGGTCTTCCCATCCCTTGATCTAAATATCTGCCATTAACCTTCAGATGGCTCTTTTAATAATAATAAATAATAATAATAATTTAGATTTAGCTCTTTTCTAGAACTCATAGTTGCTTTACACTAAGGGGCAGGGGTAGTGAGACAAACAACAGACAAGCGTACCAAAGAGAAGGCAATGGAGACTTCAGTGTTGTCTTAAAAACACTTTAAAATGTAATTCGTTCAATTGTGCAACTAACTTGAAAATAAAGGCCTTTCCAAACAGGATTATAACATTGTTAATTTCATGATTACCATCCCTTAAGAGAACCCCAAGTATTACTGCTTGCAAATCTAGACAGAAATTCTTGCTATAATTCTGTATCCACATGTGAAATTGACTCCAAAATAGAGCCACAATTAAGCAGTGCCAATAGGGGTGTAGAGATTATTCCTTTTTGTTCTTACAGAATCTACACACATTTGATTATTATAGGCCCCACATTTTGTGCATCTTTTTAGTAAGGAGAAATGCAGTATTAACTTTATTTGTACAATTCTAATTGAAATGTACATTGTTGTCCCAAAAACGTGTTTCCATGGTATTGGTATATTAATTGTATCTTCCCATTGGATCAGAATGTTTGTTGGCCTTGAGGACAGATTATTTTGCACCATATAAAATGTATAGGCTATTGGCTATCTTTTAGTTTATTTTTTCCCTATGGGCAACAAACTATTTGTTTGGTTATTGTTTGGTTATCCTTTACTTGTTCTTTTCCACGCATTTGGTGAAAGCTATCAGTCATCAAATCAATCAATAAATATTATACAACGGCTTGCCATCATAGAACTATATAAGTAGACTACTGACAGACAACTCACGCCATCATGGTGCTGAAGGGTAGCTCCACCCCGCTTCAGACAGATAAAATACATGGACACCAACCACAGGACCAGTTCAACTAAGACCAGTCTACAAGAATAATCACCCACCTGAAACTGAAGAGAGCATAGGTAGGTTGTCTTTATTTAACCTCAGTTTAGTTTTAATTTGACAATTTAATTTGAGTTTTGTTACAAAATTCGTTACAAAATATCTATTATAAAAACAGTTGTCTATGCAGATTTTGTTTATATGCATAAACATAAGGTATTTGTTTTCTTCTTTTAAATGGTTAGTGTTTTGGAATTCAGATTTTCAGTGAATATGCTATAAGCCTATCACAGCTTGCTTCATACGTGGCTATAACATTTGATTGAATCTTGTTGATATGGATACAAAACAATCGATCCACTTAGTAATACTTTTTTGTGATTTCCCGACAGGTCACTTTTACGCAGCGTGGCAGGTCTGTAGTCGGCTGAAGTGATTAGTAGTCTCAAAAATAATGCACCCTTTCAATGGCAGTAATTTCAGTTTGGGGATGGACGTGGACGATGTGCCCCGAGATGAGAACCTGGCTAAAGTGGAGATCGCGCTCCTCAGTGTCATCTTCGTCAGCGCAGCCATCCTCAACACGGGGCTGCTACTTATCCTCTGGAGGGAGCGCCAGCAGATGTCTAGAATGCGCGTCTTCGTGTTCCACCTCTGCTTGGCGGACTTAGTGGTGGCATTCTTCCAGGTGTGCCCACAGCTCATGTGGGACATTACAGACAGGTTTGTCGGGCCGGACCTGTTGTGCCGCCTGGTGAAGTACCTGCAGGTTCTTGGCATGTTTTCCTCAACTTACATGATTGTGGTGATGACATTCGACCGTTACCAAGCCATATGCAAGCCCATGGTGACGTTCCAGAGGAGGCGCACGCGAATGAACATCCCTGTATGCATGGCATGGGCGATCTCTTGCATAGGCAGCTTACCACAGATTTTCATTTTCTCACGCGTTCAGGTTGCACCTGGGGTGTTTGACTGCTGGGGGGATTTCATCCAGCCATGGGGTCTAAAGACATACATCACCTGGATCACGCTGGTCATTTTCGTATTTCCTATTTTCGCTGTTGTTTTCTGCCAAGCACGCATTTGCCGAGCCATCCAGATCAATCTCTATCAAAAAACGCACCAAGAAGTGGGCGCAGGAGTGACTCTCCCACTTCCCTCCAGAGCCAGCAGTATCGCCGGGGTGTCCAAGGCCAGAATCAAGACTGTGAAGATGACGGTGGTTATAGTGCTTGCTTACATCATCTGCTGGGCTCCATTCTTCACTGTCCAGCTTTGGTCTGTTTGGGACACAAAAGCGCCAACTCAAAGTAAGTTATCAAATATTTGTGGATACATGTATTATATTGTCATGTTTTGTCTTTTGGAACAATTCTGTTGTATGCCTAATTGCAGGGCATTTACGCACAGATCGGTGCAGAGTGGTTGCGCACAGTAGGCCTACAGGAATGCTCCAATGATGCATGGGTCACTTTTAGCAAATATTTGACACTCTCCTTTTGTCGTGTCATTCCAGCTGCGACTTTCACAATTTTGATGCTATTGGCCAGTTTGAACAGCTGCGCGAATCCCTGCATTTACCTGTTCTTCAGCGGTCAGCTGCCCAAGAAACTGGTAACACTTCTGTGCCAGAGGAAGTCCGAAGGCAAGGAGTCACTGCATGAAGAGGCTACGGTCGTCAGTTCGCTCTACATGAGCTTCAAAAGCGTATCCGATTGCAAATAAGGCAAGCATTCAGGTATGGAAACGTGATGGGAAAACAAGAGTGTGGATGTTTAATTAGCGCGCCTTTGGTGGCGTGAGTTGCTTTGGATGCCTGACCATGAACTTTTACGGTCCTATCATAGAATTGGTCCCATCTGTCAGCAGCCAGGTCACGTTGGCACTCTGGCCCTGGCTGATGCGTAAATGCAGTAGGCTACCAAAGCTACTGATGATTGAATGACAGAGCAAAATGGTCGTTTTGTTGAGTAAGAGGAACAAGGAGAAAATACTATTTGTGTCTATGTTTAATGGACTTGGACCATGTACACTGTTTTCTTAGATATACAGTATATGACCATATTGTTCTCTCTGAGTGACAGTGCTTTTGGATGTGTTAAAATTGTTTGCTTGAAATTTCTCCTTCTCATCATGAATATAGCTTGCATCCCATGACTAGGGAAATCCCACAACCTTTGAATTTTGATAGCAAAAACTGTGTTGTTTAGGTTTTATAATAACAGATGCAATTAAATAAAAATAATTTAGATAATGTCACATTTCATATTTCATTCTTGGCATTAGGGGGAAATTCAGTGACTCCTTATATAATTTCCTCTCTTCATTGAGTCTGGCTCTGACTCTTAAAGGGAAGGTTACAGGAAGAATACAAGTCCTTTTAAACAGTGGAACGACTTGTCTGACAATAGCCTACATCTCCTGAGAACATGAAACAGCCTGCACACAGTGTTGAAAGAAACATTGTTGTTCCCCCCATTGACTTGCACTAGCTACACAAGTGCTATCAATTTCTCAGAAACGAGGATAAGTCAAAGTGTCATAGGTGCGAGGCAAAGTGCCATGCCTGTAAGCCACCACCAGGGACAGGGTGGCTCCTATGGGTGAAGCGAAGTTTTCACTAAATCCGATGAGGACGCCAGACAGGGAAAACATCGCAGCTTGTTCATAAACCTTCTCTTACTCCACCTAAACAGTCCACTAAAATATGTTTCTGAAAACATTTGAGTGCCGTGGCTGAATGTTTATTCATATTTGATCTGCAACACCTTGTTTGACAGTCTTATCAGTGTTCTGTGATCCGTGCACACTGCGCTGGATGCATTAATTTGCATGAAGTTTAGGTCAAGTCTACTTAATGCTAAAACTGACCGGCAAATGCACCATACCACCCCTCCAAACTTACCGTGGAGTGGAATCCATCATGCACCGTGCAGCTGCATCTCCTATTCATAGAAAATGAATAGAATGCGTCAAGGTGACACACCTCACTGGAATTGGTGAAAATGTATTACTGACTGACTCTCTAAATTAATGACCGATTGAATGAGTGACAGAGTGAGTTAGTGATATTGCTGGCCTATGAGGTTCTTCCAGTTGTGGAGGAAGTACACAGTTTCTTTACTTAAGTAAAAGTAGAAAAATCCTGGTAGAATAGCACTTCATTAAAAGCAAAAGTCCTCCATTCAAAATTGTACTTAAGTAAAAGTAGAAATGTGCTTGACATTGAATGTACTTAAGTATCAAAGTAAAAGTACACATTCTATATGACGCTCTTGTATTTCAGTGCTTGGGAGCATTCAGTCCTTAAAATTAAAGTGGTATATAGTCCAGTTATGCTGGCTCTGATTACATCCTTTTGAAGTTGACAGGCTTCAATTTGAAAGTACATTATCTTCATCAATTTTGTTCAGATAAATGTAGTGGAGTAAAAAGTAAAATATCTTCATTGAAATGTAGTGGAGTAAAAGTACAAAGTTATCTAAAATAAAAAATATAGTACTTGAGTAAAAATACTTTCCACCACTGGGTGCATCGCATCCAAAAAACACAGGTTTGAAAACCTTTTGAATGTCCCTAGAGGGAGCTTGGTTTGAGGTCAATAGATAGCCTAAGGTTTCTAAAAACCCATAACCTTCCCTTTTATTGCTGGACAAGGCGAATTTTCTGAAGTGAACAGTTTTACAAAGAGTGAGACCAAGTACATTGAGTACCTCACTAACCTAATCTAAATGTGTTTGGGCTGAGCCAAATTTAAGATACTACACCAAGACCCGAATTATGTTCAGATTACAGGAAACACATTTTAATATGTTTTATATGAAATGAATAAATAAATAAAATATGACACTGGTTTTAAAATCATTTTTACAAATCACTTTTTTTTTGTATGTACTTAGTGGTGATAACCTGCACTGTGAGTCCTACATAGTTGTAATTGCACATTTGTAAAATATTGTTCTTTTTGCTATGGTCAATTACAGAATTCTAGTGTTGTTGAATAAAGTTGTATTCTCAGAACTGCTGCCTTTTACTTGTCAATATTGTCAGTTCTTTTTGAAAATACACTAATGAAATGACAACAGGACCCTATTTATTTCACTTTTGTTGGAAGGATTTTCTGACCCATAAACAAATAGCCATTAACACTATCTGGCCTCAACCAGTTTGTTAGTGTAATGAAATGAATCTCGAGAAAGATTTGCATTGAGCCACATGAGGTTTGTATGAGCACGTCATAGATGGGTACCTTGCTGCCAGGGGATGAATATTAGGGATGCATTAATACTGGTATGTAATAGCTATCCTGGTGGTATCAGAAATTGGGCTGATACCAGGCTACAAGGTATTGGTAACAGAGAATATATAGAATGATAAAAAACCATCACAGAGAGACAAGTGTAACTTGTCAGATACCAATGCACAGGGAATATAGTAGATTTTCTGCCCTTTTCACACATAGAAGGATGTTAATGAAGAATTTTTTTTAATATAGAAATAATTTTGTCCAATGACCCTATCAAAGTCTATGTTGTTCAATAAATGTGTTGAATCGCACCAGCACTTGGTATCAACAGAAAATGTGGCATTGTTGCACCCAAATTCTTTTCTTTTCCATGTATACTTTATTGGACAGCACAGAGTGATAAGAGGAAAGATGAGAGAGGGCGAGCAAATGACATGAAATAACATAAAATATGTTATGACTCAATTCAAAAGCAAATCTCATGTAGGTTATGGCATCCATCTTAGTCCACTGAACTACAAGATGTTCCAGGGGCATGATTATTAAAACATTAAGGTCCAATCAGTGATCCAAATAAAAACCAAATGGGTATAACCCCACCATCAAAAACAAAGACATGGGAATGGAAACATGTTTTTACTCTGTATTGACGGAGCTTTTGATACAAGGACTAACACTTTATTTGAATCTGCAGATCAGATCTCACACACACACACACACACACACACACACACACACACTGGGATACAGCAGGTTGAGTATGACCATGATAAACTAAACTCAGAAATGACTCAACTATTGTTGTTTGTTAGTCATCATGGAAACGTCATAGGCTAACCAAATCAGATGGAACACACTGACATTAAAATAACATTTACTGGACAAGACTGACATTTCAGTGCTAAAGACAGGAATGGACCGTATCTGTATATTGCTGTGTATATGTGTGTGTGTGTGTGTGTGTGTGTGTGTGTGTGTGTACATGTGTGTGTGCGTATGTGTGAGAGGGTGAGAAAGAGAGATAGAGAGGGAGAGAGAGACAGAGAGAGCGAGAAATAATAAATCTAAACAATAAATCTAAACAACCACACAAGTTTTTCCCCCCACAACAGCTGTTATTTGCTCTGTCTTACTTTAACAGCAACATGCACAGAGGCAGAGCGGCCATCATGACCTGCCCAACTGATAGGAAAGACAATGGATAGAAAACATCTCTTCCTCTATTAGAGGCAGGCCATTAGCGCTCTGACGCCTGTGTAATGATGGTACTGGAAGGCCAATAGAGCCGTCACTATAGAGACAAAAGAAAGGTTTTTGTCATTAACACGCTGGCAGCCTCAACGAACTCGGTTCTGGCTGAGAATGTTCATCATGTGACTGATTATAATGATTTCCCGGCAAACATTTTGATATCCATTAGCCGTCTGCTCACTGGTGGGCCAGGGCATCTAAACAACGGCCCAAAAAGGGGTCAAATGTCTGTCTCATGATTGCTGGGTCATGCAGCATCTTCTGCAGTTTATAAATAGTCTTGACGCTATATGCATAATACCCATGGGATGGAAACATAATTAGCATACTAATTAGTATATGACAATCTAAAGACTGTGGCACATGGCAACATTTGGAGCCAAAATACATGGATGGGGACTTTGGCTAACAACAACAACAACAGCAATAAAAACAACAACAGTGTTTTTCATGAACATTTTGCTCAATAGGCCTATTATCAACTATATTTTCCACAATGATTTTGTACATTTTGTCCATCCCAGCTGCATGCAATATAGTCCAGCTCCATCGCCTTAACATGTCTTGACGTTAAGATAATGGAACTACATCTTTCTTCACAGTTCCAATCACAGATAAGTACTTCCCACACACAGGGTTTGGAGAAGATTACACAATGCTCATCTGTTTGAATCTTCTGTGTCCTGGGTTGATGATGCTAATTAATTACAGTGAGATGCCAGTAGTTGAGGTGGATATGGTGTGCATCATGTTCCTCTGAAATTATTATCTGTGAAATTTCAGAAATGAATAATAGATGATCTGCAGAGCAGTTTACATTTCCCTTGTCCCTAAATTAAAGTGTGTGGGAATTCGCCCCTTGGCTGATAAGCTACAATCTTAATTACCAAACTAGTCACTTACCAAACTATGAGTCGGCTGATTGAGTTGAAATTCTTAACTATAACTTAAGATTTTTAGACAAGAGGACACTCTTATAAAAACAAGGCTAGGCAAGCCTAGTTAAGCCGGACCTGGCCACTACACTCATGCATGTGTGTTTCAACAATGGGAAGTCAGCCAGCCAGCCAATCAGTCAGTCAGTCAGGTAGGGACATTTACTACTGTAGGCTGGCCCTCCAGGTGTGGCAAAAACAAGCACGTAATTTGTGGCTCCATTGTGCAGGTGCTCTCAAAGTACCATTGAGCTTAATGGACCAGTGTGTATTATTTAGCGGCATCTAGTGGTGAGGTTACAGATGGCAACCAACTGCTCTCATTCTCGTTGGAATACTACGGCGTTGAGTCAGGTAGTAATAAGTATATAATTCCAGTATTCTGTCTGTTGTTTTGACCACTGGTTTCCAAACATTGTCATTTCTTGTTGTTCAGCTACTAACAAAATGGCGTGCTCCGTGGAAAGGACTCTCCCCTATGTAGATATGAAGGGCTCATTCTAAGCTAACAAAAGCACAACGATTCTTAGTTTCAGGTGATTATACACTTTTTTTGAACCCAGGCCTTATTTAAACATTGACTGGCATGATGTACAAGCCATAATTTCACTGATCACTTTAGTACTGAGAAACTTAGCATTGTTGCTGCATCCTCTCACCAAGCTCCAATACAATCCAATGAGGTAAGTGTTTTAACCTTCAAAAACCAAGATACATATACTTTTCCAAAACAGGAAGCGCACAGGAAACGCTATTAGTGAAATTATGGCCTAAATGATAGTACCTTCTTCTTTATGAACCGGCTCAATGGGGGAGGAGCAAACCCATGTAGAACCTTAAAGATGAGGCAAGCATCTGCAAAATGTTTAAAATTATCTAAATTAAATAAATTGTACTTTTGTATTATATGGCAGGCGTGATAGCTATTGGCCTTTCAGTCAAGTGTTTTTAGTGTCTGTTTGTAAAGGGACTCAATTGGTTTCAGAATTGTCATGCTTGCTTGAGGCCAACTTGTAAAACAGTATATGTGGGAAAAGATCATAGCATGCATAAAGAGTTTGGCTGTCTCTGTTAGGTTAGGTTAGGTTAGGTTAGGTTAGGTATGGTCTTATATGCCTAAAATTAGCCAGGTTAAATGTAATGGTGCTGGCCACCTTTTTAACATGTTTTTTAAAAGACAGGTTGGAATCTAGAATGATTCCAAGGTATTTAAAATCAGACACCACCTTGAGCTTTTCTCCTTTAACAAAAATATCAAGTTGGTGAGTCTCTGTGGGTTTCTGTGACAAAAACATACAGACAGTTTTGTTTATGTTCAGGTGTAAACATGAATTGGTTAACCAATCAGATACATTGACCATGGCTGCAGTTAATTTGCGGCTTGTTGTTTTCTTTTAGCATGTACATAAAGAACTGTGTCATCAGCATACATTTGTATGTTGACAGATAGGCAGACAAAAGGCAGGTCATTAATATACAAGCTGAACAAAATAGGGCCCAGTATTGATCCTTGAGGAACACCAATGTTACAGTTAAGGTATGGTGATTGAGTATTGAGTATTGAGTTGTCTGTACCTCTTTTAAAACCAAATTAGTGTATTATCATTGAATATGAGTCTGTGCCTTTAGGACGTTTTTCTTTTTTATGTGCAAGCGACGCCTTGTGCGCACATGTGACACATTCCAGTCACATTCTAGAAATCACAGAACATTTTCAAAACCACATTTCAAACAAACATGAATGACGTAAATACTAAACATGCCAGGTTTTTTGTGAGTGAGAAGACAATCAGGTGAACATTTTGATGCAAAAATTGCTAGTTTGTGTGAAGATTGTAGGAGCAGTGGCGTGCTCAAAAAGTTAGAATACAAACTGCCACAAAATGTGAAGCTGCGTGATTTGAGGTATTAACCGTGGTGCGAAAACTCTGGGAGGAGTAACATTTTTTTATTTTTTTATTAGGACGGATGGACAGACAGACCGACAGACAGATTGACTTATACTAGCTGCTTGGTTGCAGCTAAAAAGTGCTGCTTGGTTCTTTGGGTTTCTGTACATCAGAATAATTGATGAGGCTTATTGATGTTGACCTCATGTTGATACATTTTGTTTTATATTAAGTTTTCATTTCTTTATTCAGTATGCATGAAGATATGTTGTTATCAACATTTGAAGTAAATTTATCTTGAAATTGAGGTTGTGTTTTTCTCCTCATTGATGGTTCAATCATCTCACTTCTGAGAAATATATGACATTTGATTGGGTTCTGCTGGGCACCAGTCAACCAGTCATGTTATATACAGGTACTTCCTGAAGAGGATACTCTTGAGCATCCTCCAGTAAAGGAGACTTCATGAGATGATCTAAGCAGCTTCTCTCATTTCCTCATCTATTCGGACGGCATGAACATTGGTTTCAGGGTCAAAGAGGAAGTAATGAAGGAAAGGATGAATGATTTTTAGCCCTGCCTTGCTAGTGAGAGCAAGCTAGAAAACAAGGGGCTTTTGGGATATCATTGTCAGCCGGTCGATCAGTCAGTTGCCTGGTCGTGTCAGCGAAATATCTAGAAAAGAAATAGGAAGAAATCTATTGATTTTGGTGACCTCATGACCTTTCCTCTAGTGCAACCATCAGGCCAACATTTCAAAACTTTAGCGAGACATTTCGAAAAGTATTGGCTGGATTGCCATGAAATTTGCTGGAGACATTCATGATCCCTAGAGGATGAAACCTATTCATTTTGGTGACCCCATGACCTTGCCTCTTGCACCACCATCAGGCCAAATTAATTTATATCCTAACCTGTTAGTTATACACAAAACCTGATATAACCATTTATGACCTCAGGGGAAATAAAGCTTTATGAAAATAGACACAAGAATGCCAGCAAGAATGCAGGGTTCTAAAGATGGCAATGTCAGTCACTTGGTAGGCCAATCAGTCGGTTTGTTCAACTACTTTGATCCGGTTGGGTGTAAGGAGCAGCACGACCTCTGGGAGCCGCTAGCGGGGCATTTAGACTCAGGGGTGCATTCCAAAGATTTTAAAAAAAGTGTCCCTTCATCCATCCTTGATTCCTCCGTGACCTGAAAACTGAAAAATTGTGGCCATCTTTAAGGTCGTTCCATAGCTGTAAGAAGCACACAGAGGAATTCCTCACTTGTCTCCTCCAATGGAGGATATATATGTGCGGAAATGTTTTTCTAAGATCTCTGATGTAGGCTGTTAGATATATAAAGCTCCCCCCACAAACATCACTTCAAAATGGTGTGTGAGTAAACAAGCACAGTCCATTTCTTCAAACACTCCACCTCTTCTCCTCACATCTCTTCTTCATTTCTCTGTGATGTTTCACAGAGGAATTGAGGATAAGATGCAGGCACACATCTGTAAACCTTTGGAATGACCCATAGTCTTGTTGGACTTTTGGGGCTTATCCCTGGCGAACCCAAGTGGGCAGGAACTTTCCTTTAGTCTCAGGGTTTTTTTTTTACACCCATGCACATTGAAAGTGTCTCTAGATCAGATGTCATTGCCCGGAAGGAACTTGTTGGCCAAACTATAAAGCCATAACTCATCATTTTCCTTTAATGTATTATTTATGAACCTATCCCTTGCCTAACCTTAACCTTACCAGTCACTGCCAAGGTCATTCCAGGTGATAGGATTTGGATACCACCATGCTCTTCTACAGGGAGGAAGAGGTGGAGTATATGTCTATCTCATTCGCGTGCATTCCTTGCAAATGTGTAAGCATGTCATGCATGATGACCCATGAATATGTGTGAGCATGCATCTAGAAAATGAGCAGAAAATGAACCAGACGTCATTTCCAGTCAACATCATCCTCTGGGTTTGATGCCAACATCAGAGGAAGTGGGGTGGCCAAGGTAACTTCCATTTCCAACCCTACCATTATTCACCACAAGCTCTAATCAAAGCCACATTCAGACCCTCACAAAGCCACGGCATGAGAGGTAAGGGCGTCTAGGGGAGGGTGATTGCACCTGGCATAATAGTTAGATGCATTTTGTGTGGCTGACATAACAGGTCAAAAAGAGGGAGGACAATGAATCAGTCTCATCCATGCCTGCATATAATATAATAATTTAATATTATAAGAGTACATAACAACAACAAAAAATCTGTTTCATTTATCTAGCTAACTGGCCACCTGATGATAATGCATGTGGAGATTAAAGGAAACCGCTTATTAGGGATGCAAAATAGAGAATATGGCTTAATGCCACCCACACTGCAGCATATCAAATCAGCAAAATGGGAATAAAGGTAGAGAGGCCTCAGTTTATTACTTCCCTCTTTAAGGAGCCTCTGGAGTGCTTGCTTTTATACACTCAGTTTGCTCCTATTCAATAGAAAACAGATGAATTACATAATACTGGTACCAGGGCTGTCCTTGTCAACACATTGATTAGTTCATTTAATCGTCAAATCTGTAAAATTGTGTTTCCCCACATGGAACCATGCAGAAGGACCTCTTTAAATATTAAGCTTGTACCACAGATGTACTCAGAGATGGAAAGAGTACTGAAATATATTACTCAATAACATTTCAGTATCAATACAATTTTACTTAAGTGGGAGTTAGAGTACTTGTCTGGAAAATGACTGAAGTAGAAGTAAAAGAGTAGCACTCCAAAAAAGTACTTAGTTTTACTAAATACAAAAACGTATTTAGTTACTTTAGTTCAAATGAAAGTCATGGAGATTTGGTGCATGCTCCAGTGTCCCTCTTTCCTTATACCAACCAAGCTTGGGTCAGTTATGTTCAGAATGACTGTGTTTTACTGTAAATGACAGATCCCATTGTACTCAGTAGTCTTATGACCAAAATAAAACGTACTCAAGTAAAAGTAGAAATAAATACTTAAAGATTTACTCAAGTAGAAGTAAAAGTACAGGCTTTTAAATAGTTCTACTACTACTACTACGACTTCAAAAAGTAGTTTTCCTTGAAAAACCCCAGACTCAATTACAGTAACTAGAGTAAATGTAATTAGTTACTTTCCACCTTTGAGTGTACTCATAATTTTTCAGGTAAAACTTAATTTAGCATGAAAAAAAAGCATATCAAATCAATTTAAAAAGTCTTGGTCAACTAGTTGGATTAGCTTTAATCAGAATCTTGTAAATTTTGCTGTGAACATTCATGCCCAGTAGAGGACAAACCCCTTTGGTGATCCCATGACCTTTCCTCTAGTGCCACCATCAGGTTAAATCCTCAAATGAGCATATATCCTTATCCGTTAGTCATACAGTCATGAAAATGATACCCAGAGATGCGGCTCCTCATGGACAACAAATTTGCCATAAGGACCTATGAAGTCCGCCATACTGGACTACTCCCGCTAGCCTGTTCACCTCATTCTCAACAAACTTGCTGTGTGGCATCTGGGTACCAACATCTTTAAATGCGTCATTTAGATAACTGATAGACCGCCACATCCAATTAAATTTTGGAAAAACGCAGGGTAAACAGGAAGTGATGCATTGCTTGCGAACGTATTGTCTGATTTGTACCAAACTTGACAAATCACAGGAGGCCTGTAATTTGTGATTCTTACAAAACGAACATTTACATTTCTAAAAAAAAAAAAAAAAAAAAAAAAAAAAAAAAG